>CAMOHE010054275.1:114576-158593 GCA_946598075.1 Artocarpus hirsutus | reverse complement strand
GTTTATGTTTATGTTTATGATGTCCCGAAGGTTGGACATGTCATGTTTGGTTTGGGATTAGCTACCCCTCTCCTCTCATGACGGCGCGCCTATGATGATGATGTTATGGTGCAACACTTGGGCCCCTTAAGATAAAATGGATAAGTTTTAATATGACTGATGTACTGAAAGATATGTTCTTATGAAAATGTGCCTAGTGCACTATTATGATGATGATGATGATGATGATGATGATATTCGTGAAATGTTTTTAAGTTGTGAGAATTATAATGTACTTACTAAGCATTAGCTTATTCAAGTTTTTTATCATGTTGCAAATAAGGGTAAGAAAATTATAGAGTAGGCGGAGAACAATGACAGGCGTGTGAGCTAGGAAAGAAGAATTGCAAATGGAAGAACGCCAAGGAAAGAGACTATAATGAAATAATCCATGATTTGTGAATTGAGTATGTTTATAATTTAAGGATAAGTTTTATAAATTTTGTGAATGTTTGTTTAATGTGTTTTTATTATTTATAAATTTTCTTTCACATTTAAAGCTTTAAAACCTATTTTAAAAAGAATTGTCTTTTGTTCGGCCTGCCGACCATACTGGTTGGATTGCCGAATAATTTTGATCGGCCTGTCGGTTGCCATGTATCGGCCTGCCGATCTTGTTAATCTTAAAACTCCATTTTGCAAAGCCTCGGGCGGCCTGCCGATGGGTGACCTTCGGCCTACTGGTTTAGTTCGGCCTGCCGAAATTAAAAGTTCGGCCTGCCGGCCGAGATGTGTTCAAACAATTTTATCTTTTGTTTTCAAAGGTCATTTAATTTTTAAATGATATTAGCAAACTATTTACAGAATGTTTATGGAAAAGCGAATTATTTAATTAAGTAAATTTATAATTTCTCATAAATTGTATTCTATAAAAAAATGTATGGAAAGATCCTGGGAATGCTTTTTCAAACTATGATTTCAAATGCACGTTATTAATTACAATAGTTTGCTTCAATTAATGTTTTAAAGAATGAATGTAACGATATTTGTGACGTCTAAAAAGGGGGCGTTACACTAGGAGTGGCACTAAAGGGATTTCGATACATGAGAAAAGTTATTAGCATAGATGGAGCTAGGATCAAAACCAAATATAGGGGGGTGTTGATGGTTGCAACCGCACAAGATAGTGAGTATCACACTTATCCAATTGCATGAGGTATGGGTGACACTGAGAATAACATGTTGTGGACTTAGTTTTTGATAAGGAATGTTTTTTAAATAAGAAATATAAGTTGTGTATTGACCAAGGCAAAAATCATGGGATGCAAAAATCATGGGGTAATGATTGAGCAAAATGTTGGCAGTTGACAAAGCCCATAATTCATGGGATAATGATCAAGAAAATTCTAATACAGCAAGTCTGCACTAACAAGGAAAGCTTTATCATATCACACTGATTATGAGCATCATGTAATTAAGTCTTTTATGCTCTCTATGGCCTAATTCTGTAATATTAAAAAGCTCATGTATAAATATATATATTTGAACAATGAAATAAAAATCAATCAGAGCTTTACCAAAATTCAGAAAATTATTTCACAAACCTCTTCGAAGGGACTTTCTTCTTCGGAGAAGTCGCTTTCCTCCGCTCGGCGAGCTCTTTGAGGAGTCGCAGGGGCGAGTTCCGAGGGAGGTCTTGCTGTAGTTGTGGATCGACGGCGACGGCGAGGATCTGGAAGTTTCGAGAAGATGTTGAGGTTTGTTGACTTAGGGACTTGAGACAAATCCGAAATGGGAAGGTTGAGAAGGAGGAAGAGAAGGAGTAGTTGGCGCGAGATGGGGATGGGGTTGGGAGGTTTGTGAAGGAAGAAGAAAGTTCCATTTTATTGGGAGTTTCAATGAAGAAGCAAGATGAAGAGCTGGTCTTGGGTTTGGGGTCTTAGAGAAAATGGGGTTTTGAGGGTGAGATTGATCAGCCATGGATGGAGGGTTTAATGAAGACTGTTCGGTTGTCGAGGGGGTTTTGGAGGTTGGATAAGGTGGAAAGCGCGCGACCAGTGAAGTGGAAGTTTCTTTGGATTTTTTTGTCCCTGCCGGTGTGGTGTGCCGTTTATGGCCATTCTCGTACAATTAAACGTCGTCATTTTAGTATTGCATACCTTTTTAACTATTTTCTCTTGTTGAGGTCGACGTGGTGTGGGAGACCCACACAAGTAAGTAGGGATGGCAACTTGTGTTCATGTGTCATGTTTAGGCTAACATGATTATGACACAATACAATTAATAAACGTACGAATAACCCAAACACGAACATGAAACGCATTTAACAAAGATAACATAACAATTAAACTAATAAAATAGATAAGAGGAGAATAAAATAACATAAAGAAAGAGATATACGTGTTGGGGTCTCATCGGGCTCACAATTAGTGCACACACATAGTATTGACAATAATTAAATCTACAATCACAGTCCAATGAGAAAAAGAAATTAATATAATACATGCCTTGATTAATTAATATGAATATCCTATTCAAGTCTTTTACTGCTCTCAAGTCCGATCAGTAATCTCCCAATCTGTCCTAAGCTGTATTTTACCTAAAGGAGAAAAAAGGTTTGAAAACAAAGAAAAGGTAAACGAAAGGCTCAGTAGGACTAAGCTTTTAAAAACAAATAGTTTGAATATAAAATTCTTTATTCAAAATAACATTTAAAGATAAAAAATTAAACGAATAAACGAATAAATAAATTCAACTAAATCAATCTTAGTAAAAATAGTTCTTGTTCGTCCAGAAAGAATCTTATTATTTTTATTTGGCAAACCATATATAGCACCATCATAATGGCCTAACTAGGTTTCGGGACTTGCCTCTAAGTTCGTTCTCTACATAACCCGATTTCTGAATATGACATCATGCCCTTATGTGTCTTTATTGTTATTATTCAAATCTCATGTTACCGAATATTCTTAATTATATTCATTATTTGATTCATTATGAACATTCATTTTTAGACAAGTATGATAAATATAAAAAAAAAATCAAATTTTAATTCATTCCTTAAAAATCAATTTAAAAGAAATCCCTTAACAAGAAATTTTTTCCGTGGCTAATGGACCCCATTTGAAAATAATTAAAACATTTGTCATTTATTGAAATCAGTTTGAAAGAACCTTTAAGTCTAGAATCATTTTTAAAACATGACTACCAAAGAAAGGGGTAGAAGTCCTACCTAGAATCCTAGATCATGTCTCGAAACCATAGTCCTAGTCCGCTATATGTCAACTCTACGAAACCACGTACAATCCTAAATGTAAACTAAGTCCATCAATATATAGCTTAGGATATTCTACATTCTTTAGCTACTTCATGGTGTCTTAGTGTGCCATTGAGGTTCATAAAGTTATTCTATAAAGCTAAAAGCATCATCTAGGTTTAAAGCAGTAAAAACGGGTGAAAAATGGTCATTTCTCATGCACTTTGGTTGGCCTACTGAACTGTCACACCGGCCTGTCGAACTACACAGTTCGGCTCACTAGCCGTACAAAACCAGCCTGTCAAACTTTCCCATGTTAGGCTTGCCGAACTCATGAATCCGGCCTGCCAATACTCAAGATGTGCTTGTGAAATCAAGTCTAGATTCGAGTTATTTTGAATTCCATTAACTTAGATTAAAGGTCTCCTATGTTATAGAAATTCAGATTACAACATTTTAAAGAAATTGAAAAAAATTTAGAAAAAGTTTTAAAAATTTGAAAATAAACAAATTAACCTCGAATCCAAGCTTGAAATCAAGTTTGTGGAGGCTCAATCTTGCTCCTTAGCTTCCAATCCAGCTAAAAATCCAGGCTTGAGCTCAATTTTGAATCAAACTTTGAGAGGAAAGAGAGAGGGTGACAGGCGGAGAGAGAAGAGAGAGAGAGAGAGAGAGTGCTGAGAGTGAAAGAGGGTGAGAACGAGAGAGTGAGGGGAAAGGAGAGGAAATAAATAGAGGGAGGGAAAGAGTTTTGAGACAAAAAAACATATCCCACACTTGATTTTCCAGAAATGGAACTTGTTAAGCATTTAACAAATTGTTTTGTTATAAAATTCAAAATGGCAATGAAAAAAGAAGAAGAAATGATTAAAAATCAAATTAATTAAGAAATCATTACAAGATAATTAGATTAAAATCAAATTATAATTTGACATACTAATCTACTATTTTAAACTCTAATCATACTTAATTAAATTTGAAGTGTTACAATATATTACACTTATCCTTGTCACCTAACTATAGAGTGACAAGTGTGACATTGTTCACACCCTAGACCCCTAACAGAATGAGCAAGATGTGAAAAATAATATACATATCATATACTACCTGCCGGTGAAGTAGCAAGTGTTACAAAATATATATGTCCTCGTACCCATCTAATAAGTGAAAGTGATTTGTAACACATATCTTCTTTTATTAAACCAGTTAAGTAACAAGTGTTATTTTCATACTTTGGATGCATCAAAATTTGGAGGCCAACCTTAGTTCCTTACTTATAAATTGAGCAACTTAGCTCATTGTATTACATGGGAAAGTGAGCAAGTAAGAAAGCTTGTAAGATTTGTCAGCAAGTGTAGTGAGAGAGTGTTACAAGTGTTAAATGATAGCGAAAGTTATGATATTTGATATTTCTCTTTATGTGTGCAATTGGTCTTAATGTATAAAGTGCATTTTGATATATTCAAAGAAGTTTTATCATCCACATGTTGTGTTTTACAGTTGCCCCTTCGCCCTCCCTCTCTGGATCTCCCTTCTCCGAGCAATCACCACTACCGTTGGAGCTCATCTATCATGCACCCCTAGGCCTCTAGGCCTGCATCTTTTGCATCCCAACCCCCGGTCAGTTTTGACGCAAAAGTTTGTCAAACACAAATAAATAGATTAAAAAAAATTATAGAACTTTGGCTCTTATGATGCTATATGCATTAATTATGTCATAGTTTTTTTTGCAAGATGGAGTTGTTAATAATAGATTGTCGAGATAAAAAAGTAAAAGGAATTTTTATCCGAGATTCAATAGCTAGTCCATTTGTTAGCCTGTTTAATCCATTTGGAAAATAAAAAGTTTAACAACCACTATACAGAAGTGTATGCTATATATATCTATATTCTATGCTTGCTCATGAAGCGCGAAGAGTAATTGATCAAATTCGTGGACGTTGATATGTGGGAACGCTTATGCATATCAACGCTTATTACATTAGAACTCACGCCGTATTGAGCATGATATCCAATTTTAAAATTGGTTGAAACCCATATGAGATACAGAGAGTAATAAGTTATTCCCTTTTTTAAATTACATTGACCAAAAGATGTTTCATGATATATTTAAATGTGCAATAGGGATTTTGCTTATTGCTTTCTTTATTATCAATGCAATGCAATGAAAAAATGTCTCAATCGAATATAAAACAAAGAAATAATGTATTCTTTTTTAATAATTTTTTAGATTTCATAGCATGAATTAAAATTAAATTTCAAAAAGTGTTATTTATATAATTTTAACCGTATCATCATGAACTTGGAATCTTTACAAGTATGCTACAAATTAAAAGTTTAGATTGATTTATGTCATTATAAAAAATATTCGTAGAAAATACCACAATCACATTATCACCTTAAAATTAAAAGTCCAAATGTACATTCCTATCATCAGCCATTCCTAAAGAAGACGACATAGAAGTAAAGAAAAAAAAAAAAAAAAAAAAAGAGCCTATCTTTTTTAAGATATTTTAGTCTTTATAAGAAAAAAAAAAACTTTTACCAAATACAACATTTAAGATGATTTTTTATGTGGCATAATTCAATCCCATGGTGAAATGATGGCACTAGACCTAAATACCTCCGCTCTTTCAAAACATTTAAATGGATTGCTTTTTCAAAAGGTCCGCCTTAACGCTCCACCACTACTTTGGACCATCTTCCCGGTCAGGCTGTTGACGGTTGTCATCCTCCGACAACCATCCCAAATCTCACCGACCGATTACGACTCTTCCACGTCTACTTCCTTAGAATCCGCGGAACACGTTTTCAGTCTTCCGCTCTCTTGTTTTTTACCATCTTCACAAAACCAGTTTGTGTATCTTTTCATCTTTTACGTCTTTAACAAGGTGTGAAACAGAACCAGATAAAAACAAAAAGAAAAAGGATTGAAACATATCAATCTATCTGATAAGATCACACACTGAGAGTTGTACGCCTCATCTGTTAGCATGAGAGCAAATGTCAATCTGAGGTGACAAGTCGCATATGTCAGCTTTACTTGGTCAGTAGATTTGCAGAAATTATAAAGAGGTAGCAGGAGGGTTGTTGGTGAAAGTTATTTTTCGATTGCTTGCCGTCTTTGTGACTTCTGATTTACGTCACATGATCTTGTATCCCTCTAATCATACATCGATTGGTTATGAAAAATCATTTTTATAAATTATAAGTTTCAGCTCAATATGCAAGAGAACTTAATTTAAACAGTTTTATAAATATTAAAGTTAGGATGTTGTAAGGTTGAATAGTATTGCTGGTTGGTAATGGCTTGCAATTTGCTACTATTGGTTCTCCAAACTAGAGGCCGCATTCCTTTGTCTCTATCTCAATTATCAAACGCCTGAATGAAATCACTCCTCTTTTTTTTCCTTTATATATATATATATATATATATATATATATATATCAACGCGGCTTTAGGTAACATTATAAATATTAGATTTTAACGTAAAAATTTTAATTATTATAAATATTATGACTAATATGTATGTAGCTATAATTTTTAATTGAATATTTGTTGTAACTAAAACTTTTACCAAAAAAATTTTTAGTAATGAAACATTCTGTGACTAAGGGGTTGTTTGATAGTGTGGAAACCACTCAGTTTCTACCACAAACTCAATTATGAACAATAAAAAGTTCTCACATGCTACAATAACAATAAAAAAAATTGTTACAGTGTAAAACTCTCACATGCTACAATAAAAGTGGTTCCCATCATTGGTTCCCACCACTCTTTTAAACACTCACTAAATATCTCGTCGCTAAAAGTTTAATCACAATAAAAATTTTATTAAAAATTATGAATTAATAGACATTAATCATAATATTTTATTATACATAAAAATTTTATTAAAAATTATTATAACTAAAAATATAGTTTTTTTAAGTGTACAGAAATCTTATAGTACACCCTACTAACAGTTTTGACCCATGGGATTGTTAGAGTAGACTTCCGAATATCATTCTTCTTACACCTGTTACGCTATTCTCCACCATGATCCTTGAGACTCCTCTGCGTGGGGGCATTGGGAGTTGGTCCGTGGAATATTCATCGATGTCCAACTCAGCCAAACAATGATGAAGATATTTTT
The DNA here is from genome assembly GCA_946598075.1 of Artocarpus hirsutus. Taxonomy (NCBI): domain Eukaryota; kingdom Viridiplantae; phylum Streptophyta; class Magnoliopsida; order Rosales; family Moraceae; genus Artocarpus; species Artocarpus hirsutus. Next base: position 151,222 of record CAMOHE010054275.1, on the reverse strand, counting down.
TTTAGAGCAGGAAAAGAAAATGAGAGCAAAGAGTGAAATTGCGAAAAGAGAAAAACGATCATTTTTTTTTTTTTTGGCTTTCATACCTTATTTATACTTAATTTGTTTAAATTTAATAATTGTTTATCTAATTGTTGTTAGGACAATCATCACATTTAAACAAATCACATTCTTTTTTGAGCTCAGGTTTTTTTTTTTTTCTCTCTTATTAAAGGCTTAATAGAAATGTTTTTAATTCCTTATTCTTTTTTTTTTGCCCTTTTTTTAAGATACGTGCATATTTATGTGTTTCTTTTCGCTGCACAAACGACAAGACATGTATCTAGTTATTAGTGATTTTTTTGATATATGTACACACGTATCCTTAAAAATGGTCGGGAAATTTTTAAAAAGAGATTTTTGAGGGAAAAAAATTTAAAGAATGATTTTTGTTTTAATAAAAAAATAACTTTTTAGGTATTAAAATTGTTTTAGTTTTTTTTTGTCATTATATTTAGGTTTTTTTTTCGATACACTCTTTTTTTTTTCTATAAAAAAAACTGAGACAGTTTCGATGCTCAAAAAAATTTTTTTTTTAATTTAAAAAAAAAGATACCATTTCTTTAATTTAAATTTTTTTTGGCCTTTTTTTCTAATTAACCCAAAATGGTCGCTGGCTTTGATTGACTCATCTTTCATCTCGATATGTTCTTCTTTATATTCAGATGAAGATCAATCTTCTTGCTCGAGTTGTTGGAGTTCTCTGACCTTGGCTGTATTGATCGTTTTACCTCTCATGGTAAATTTTCTGTCTTTTTTGATGGTAGAGCTTCGACGTTGATCATTAGGAGTGACATGTATCGACATTTCGTTAGCCTGGTGGGAAATCCCCCAACAAGATGGAAAATCCCTCAACAAGATTTCCCTCAAGTGCTGCTAAACTTTTAATATTTTTCTTAATTTAATATGATTGTAGTATAACATCGGTTTAGAGCTATATTTTTACTTATTGATACAAAATATATATGAAGTGCTTTTCTAGAGCCAGCGTTCTCACGCAGTAGACAATGTGACGGAAGCCCATCTAATCAGATTAACGTCAAAGGGCACCGAGTGTTTTTTTGTTTCTTTTGAACGCTCTTTTCACTCGGTCCAGTTGTAATATTCTCATGATATGCTTTTGTTTTTGGAATATTTGTGCGTTATATCAAGTGTACAAAAGCCTAAAGGGGATATTTTTCTTTTCGAGTGTCTCTTCTGTTCTGTAGAAGATCAGGAAGGCCCATCAGTTATAACATATAAATGGTTGTTTTTTTTTTTTTTGTTTTTTTTTTCATATTTTGGAGATTTTCTGGATAAGCTGAAGATAAAGTATTCGCAGATTTTCGTGGTTTTATTTTTTTTTTATCCATCTTTGTTATGTTTTCATCATGTCTGTATGACTGTATCTATATCTCTTTTTATACAGTCATAAAACACTTGGTTTTCTTGATGGAAGATTGTTTGTATTTGTCTGAAACAGAAAGGATTACAGGGTTGCTTTGATGCCATTTGGAAATGGAACCTCAATTCCAAGAAAACAAAGCAATCTGTTGGAGATATTTCAAAAAGCAAAACATTGATTCACACTTTTTATCCATCTCAAGAAGGTTAGAGAACACATGACGCAGGAGCGTACTTGAGTATGTAGCTTGCGTCTCAAACAAAATGTTTGAGCCTGTTGGGTGCATTGTAGATTCGTAAGAGATTATTCAAAATAAAGGCCCAAACTAGTCACATTTAGGGTGATTTTTTTTTCCAGTCTTGGGTGAAATTTAAAAATTTGATTATGTTTTTTTTTTATTGTAACTTTTAAGAGAAATAATTGTATCGTTTTTAGATAAGAAAAAAGAGACAAGAACTGCAGAGATTGCCAAACATAAAAACATGTTCAAGAGAGTAGCATGTGGGGCCAACATTTTAAGACTAACGTGGTGAATTGTTTGGACTTAGAATTCAATGAAACAATTAATGAGGTTAAATCATTTCATGCACTGCGACCAATTCTAGGAGCTGTAGTTTTCTGTCCATTGTTCAATCAACAACTACAGGGGCCCTTAAATTTGGATGATTTGAAGCCTATCTCATAGAGTGAGCCCCTTGATGTATACAAGAGAAATTGTTTTCATTTATCAGTTTCTGAAGAGAAAGCTGTATCCCATTTACTGCCCATGTAAAAATTTACCACAACTAATTTCACAAGATGCTTAGGTAATTACACATTCAATTTGGTAGATCACTTGTTGACGGGGCCCTACAAAGACAGACTCAGTTGCATTCCAACTGAACCTGAATTTTGGTTCTAATTTTTTCACTAACGAGCTGTTTCTTCAATTGAGTAGTGGAGCCCCATGTCACCATCGAGTTTCCATCTCAAAAGTTTATTTTCATCATGAATTTTGCATCCATCATGATTGATCCGATAGCTCATAAACCTTTGCATGATTTTCGATGGAGGTAATTCATCTTTGTGCATGTAAATTACTAAATTTGAAAACTAACCGCTTTGATACCACTTATTAGACTTTGGGGTTTTATTTTTAACCAACACGATACTTTCGTTCGCACACGTTCAACAGATTTAATTGATTTCATAACTTGATCAAATACATCCAAATTTTTAAGATTTTATGAAGTTAATTTTACTTATTATGATCATCTAATTGGACAAAAGAATATAACACCAAAAACTTGACGGATGATTTAGTTCATATGGCAAATACTATGGATATACGACGCTATACAAAAAATGAGACACTGAAAACTAAAAAAAAAAAAAAAAAGAAGAAGAATTCAAAGTTGTAATTAAAACAAGCAAAACTTCCAAGGGTTTAAAGTCAGAAGTCTACCCGTGATACATGGGCACAAAACAATGTCGTTAATTTGTGGATTTTTCCATGTAATGTTCAATCAATATCCCTAATGGGCCCTTAATTTAACTGGCGGTGAGATTTTTCTTAAAAGAAACCTTTGAATGTGTATAAGGGCAGTTGTTTTCAACAATGAACATCTTTTTTGTTACAAGGTAAGTTCTGTCACATTCATTTGTGGTTGCATGATTATCTAAAACCATCCAAAAATTATCAAGTTTGTGCCAATAAAAGGTTGGTCCACAATGGCCCATTGCCCATTACGGTCTTCATATTCCTTATCAACAGTAAAGTAGGCATGTTTTTCTGTTTGCTTTCTCTCTTAGAGGGCAAAATTTGAAGATTCTGAATCACTCCAATGGCGAAAATTGCAAAATGTGGGGAACATTTCACATCTAGACAGCGATTTAGTGAGCTTAATACTTCACGTCACTCCTTACCCTTGTCCGTATTAGTCTGTTGTTGTCCTCACTCGCAAGAATCAGAATATTAATATTTAAAAAAAAAACAAGAAGTGCAAAGAAAAGAAAAAAGACTCTTCAAAAATGGCTTTGTGGAATATGTGGTCATGGTTTTCAAGAGGCCATAGAGTGCTTTGCTTTCCTTTTCTTTTTGGGAGAGGCTATGGCCCTGCATCCTATTAACATTGTTTCATAATCTTCAAAAGCGAGTTGTCGCCTTTGCAATATTCTTTCCAAGAGAATTCTATGTTACAGCAGGAATAATACGATGTGAGTTTTTACTGTCAGATCATTTCATGCTAGATTAAAATGAAGTTGTGTCATATTGACAAAGTATGTTTTATGCCCTCCCATAAAATTCGCTTTTTATATCAGAAAAAAGGAATCTGTAGGTAGGAAACTGCTTTTTTTCTCAAAATAAAATGTTTCCCACTTAAATTTATAGGGTGTTTTGAAGAATTGAAAATGTTGGTTTAAAAACTATAATATGTAAGAGTTTTTTACTTTAACAATTTTTTGCTTTTTATTGTAACTGTTGAAAGTTTTATACTGTTTGTTAGTTGAAAATTTCTATTGAGATGCCAGTACCTTAGCGTCAATTGAGAAAGGAAAAAAAAAAAGAAAAAAAACACTTAAAAATTGCAAGAAGGGTATTTCTTTATCCTGCTGACTGTGATCTCTCAGGGTTAAGGCTTTTCTTTGCCTAACTGTCATTTTTATCCCAAGGAGAAAATTGGGAAGATGGGTACATTTGTGGATGGGAATGTTTTCCGCTTGGGAACTTTGTGTCATTAGCCGCCAGTCAAGACTTACCAATCTCATCCTCTCAACCAAAATTTCTCCGATCCAACACCACCACACAATAAGTGCACCACCACCATCAACTATCCCTTTTTTAACCCCAAAAAAAAAACAAAAATACCAACATATGCTACTCATTTTCCGCCTGCAAACTAACCCACAACAAAATAAAGATAATTTCAATTTTGTGAGGCAAAAAAAAAAAAAAAAAAGTCTGATGTGCTGCAGTTTTTAGGTTAATTATTATGGCATCATGGTTTTAGTTTTAGTTTTAGCTTGTCACTGAAAACTTGAAAAAAAGTAGGGGGTCAAAAGAAACAAAAGAGTACCCTGCATTACTACACATATAATTGGTGTGTTTGCCTCATCGTTACCTTTTTGGAATATGGCATCTGAAGCTTTCTTTTCTTCTCTGCTTTACTACTAGTATATATAATGGAGAAATGATGATGACTTAAGGATTCCTCAGTCACCACCATGGTAGATCTTGATCAGGAGCAAACAGCACCAATTGCTGTCAATATGAACTCTAAAAAGAAAGAGCTTCTCTCCACTGCTTTGAAGAGAACTAGTGAATGGTGTCTTCTTTTTTCTCCTTTTTATTCTAACTTATTTATTTCATTTTCCAAGTCTTTCTTTTTTGTTCCTCATGAAGAAGTGCTTGAAAATTTTGCAGGATTTTTTCTCAAGAGATTCCTAGTGATGTTACCATTGATGTTGGAGGAGTTTCCTTCTCATTACATAAGGTATTTCTTTTTTACCTCAGTTTCAAGAGTCACACAATTTAGTGTTTAGTACAAAATATATTTTGTTATGTAGAGAGAAACTGCCTATAGGTTGGAGTTGTTCATTTGACACATAGTGATAGCTGATACAAACTAACACTTATTTTAGTATCTATTATTCCCTGCTTCATTGGCAGTTCCCACTAGTTTCAAAGTGTGGATACATAAGAAAATTGGTGTCGGAATCAAGTGATTCTGATCTCTCCGTCGTTAAGCTTTCGGACGTCCCTGGTGGCGCTGAAGCATTCGAGCTTGCTGCGAAATTCTGCTATGGGATAAACTTCGAGATAAGCAAGGAAAACGTAGCCATGCTCAGGTGTGCGGCAGAGTACCTTGAGATGACTGAGGACTATGCAGTGGGAAATTTGGTGGGAAGAACTGATGCTTACTTGAATGAAGTGGCTCTGAAGACCCTTGCAGGTGCAGCCTCAATTCTACACATGTCAGAGAACTTTCTGCCTATAGCAGAGAAGGCGAAATTGGTGAGCAAATGTATAGATGCAATTGCATATATAGCCTGCAAAGAGAGCCAATTTTGTATGTCGGGTAGGAGTGAGAGTGGAAATGAGGGTGTGATTGCCTCAACAGTTTCTGAGCCAAAACCAAATGTGGATTGGTGGGCTGACGACTTGACTGTTCTTAGAATTGACATGTTTCATAGAGTTCTTGTTGCAATGATGGCCAGAGGGTTTAAGCAATATGCTCTTGGGCCAATCCTCATGCTCTATGCACAAAAATCTCTCAGAGGTTTGGTGAGATCCTCGCTCTAAAATAAGTATTATGTTGTCTCATTTTTCAGTTCCATTGTTTGTTCCTCATACTATTTTGGCAAATCATGCTATCACTCAAGAATTTTAGCGTTTAGTATTTACTATGTGGCTGAATTCTTAAATGTAGATGATATGCAAAATAATATTAGAGGGACAACTAATGAGATAGAAAATTCCAGACAATAGAAGTGGACTCATGTTGTCTTCATTGTTTCAATGGGGTTGTTATGAGTCAATTTAAGTAAATTCCTTCGTTTGGTGCAGGAGATATTTGGGAAGGGAAGGAAGAAAATCGAACCGTGGCAAGAGCACGAAAAGAGGGTTGTGCTAGAAACCATTGTGAGCCTTCTACCAAGGGAGAAAAATGCCATGTCGGTTAGCTTCCTGTCCATGCTTCTACGAGCAGCGATATATCTTGAAACAACTGTCGCTTGCCGCCTGGATTTGGAGAAGAGGATGGGAATGCAATTGGGGCAGGCTGTCCTGGATGATCTTTTGATCCCGTCATACTCATTCACTGGTGACACATTGTTTGATGTGGACACTGTTCAGCGGATCATGATGAACTTCCTCGATTTCGAAATCGGGGGTAATCGTGTGGTGTTTAGCGGAGATGAAGAGTATGTGTCTCCTCCACCAAGTGAACTTGAAAGGGTTGGGAAATTAATGGAAAACTACCTAGCTGAAATAGCTTCTGATAGAAACTTATCTGTTTCCAAATTCATTGGTCTTGCTGAACTTATTCCAGAGCAGTCAAGGGTAACTGAAGATGGAATGTACAGAGCCATTGATATCTACCTAAAGGTGCACATTCTCTTCTGCTTCTTTTGCTTTATTTCCGCAACACATTACTTTTCCTAAATTCTTGATCTTCTATGCATCATAGTAAAAATCAAGCCCTTCATTAGAATTGATATTCTATTTGCCATAATCTACTTGAGCCTCTTCACTTATCACACTTTTGGACATTTTGTGGCAATTATATTTAGTTGACATTTTGAACAGTTTTGAACCAGACCACAACATAGAAGTATGTTAGAACTTAAGCAACTCTGAGAACATTGAATATACATTACAATTTGATATTTTGTCCGAATAGAGAGAGAGAAAGAGAGAGAGAGAGAATCTGTTTGAAGAAAATGACAAAAAAAGATCTGTCACTATAGTTGAAAAATAGGGTTATAGCTAAATTTGACTCTCTTTTATAATTTTCTTACTAATAACTCTTCTGAACCTCTAAGAGCAGTTATTTGTTTATTTATTTATTTTTTCTCATTAACATTTTGAACAGATTTTAAGTAGACCAAACTGCCCATCAATATCAGCATATGAGAAAACTCTAAAAAGAATTTAAATATCAATGAAGATTGACATTTTTTTTTTCACTGTATTACCACAAAATATTACTCAACCAACCAAACCAATGTCTCATTTCCCGCGCCGCCGCACCGCCCCCCAAATTTCTATGTTCACATGTATTTTTTTTTTTTTTGGCTTCAAATTTTATAAAATCAACAGGCTCACCCTGCTCTAAGCGACATGGAAAGGAAGAAAGTGTGCAGCCTAATGGACTGCCAGAAGCTGTCCCGGGAGGCCTGCGCTCACGCCGCGCAGAACGACCGTCTCCCTGTCCAAACCGTCGTCCAAGTCCTCTACTACGAGCAGCAGCGCCTGAGGGACGTCATGATCGGCGGAGATGCCCCCGCATCCACTCTCCCTTCCAAGCTCAACTTATACTCCACCCCCGACATCCACCCCGTCCCCGACGAGCTCTCCAGCCTGCGCCGAGAGAACGAGGACTTGAAGATCGAGCTCGTGAAGATGAAGATGAAGATGAAAGAGATGGAAAGATCAACAGCCGTTAAGTCGGCCGTAAATAGTCCTCAGGGAATCATCATATCCTCTGCTGGTAAGCCTCCTCATCCAAGAAAATCCTTCATAAACTCGGTCTCCAAGAAGCTCGGAAGGCTTTATCCTTTTGTCCGTTCTGAAGGAGTTACACCTTTTAACAAAGGAAGAACAAAGCCCAGCAAAGATAGACGCCATTCCATTTCTTAAAGTCTTTTGCTGAAGGAGCTATACATATATATACTTATATATATATATGTATAAAAGTCTTCTATTGAGTTCTTAGTTTGATTATTTTTTTCTTTATGATTATGTTTTGCTTCTGTTTGAAAGATCTGGTGCAAATAATATTGTCACTTGTGTTTTTGAGTAAGATGATAAGTAATTTAATGGATATATGGAGAATTAATAATGCAAATGAAGTGAAATGGAATTATTTTGTGTTAATTGATCTAATTTGAACTCCTTTTTTTTTTTTTTTTTGGTTCTAGACAAGATATTTGGTGCTACACTGTCACCATTGCATGCATGTTGTCCTTGTTACTAGCGTCATATATGGTTGGTCTTTCTCCAATTAATGTACAAGAATTAGCATACTGATTTATTGAGAAAATAGAATCCAATGCTTGGAATCACTTGTAAATTGGAAGTATGGAGATGTTTTTTTTTTTTTTTTTTTTTTTAAAGATGCCTTTAATTTGTTTACTCTAAAAGCTGTTTTGATATGTTTGCCTAGACGGTTGAAAAGTGTTTTTAGTTTTTATAAGCACTTTTGGTAGAAACTAGTCATTTGATGTTTATAAAAAGTTTTTTTATTTATATTTTTGACCTTATATTTGATAATAACAAATTGAGAATTTTATTCACATCCTTAAATTAACACTTTTTTTATACCTATAATAGTTTTTTGACTAATTTAACCAAACAAATTCAAATACTCTTCTAAAATCAAAAAGCACCTATTCATATATTCTATCCAAATAGTAATCCTTAACTTATGCTTCTTTTTTTCTACGGTTTAAAGTAAAAACACAAGCTATCCCAAACAGTCCTTAAATACATGCTTTCCAAGTTAATTAATAATTATTTGGTAAGTAAAGATTTATATTTGGTGAAATTCACGCCAAAATAAAAAATATATTAAAATTGACATATTATTTTACATTCAAAACAGAGACATAATTTTTTTTTTGCCGATCCTATTATAGAATTTTCATTCAAATAAAACCCCTATTTGAGTTCAGATTACTAGAGTGTTTTTTTTTTTTTTTTGGGTATCATATGCAAAAATACCCAACCAATATGATAATCTTTGACCGTGACATATTAAGTAAGTTTCATTATTATCGTTACTTCTTAATTTAATATGATGATTATATAATTTAACAGTTTACAAACTGTCTTATTAGTAGGTATTTTTTTTAATACCTACCGCAGAATTTTTCTTTATTCGAAAAGTTTAGTTTGAAAAAAATTAAATATAAGTACCATTTGAGGTTGAACGTAATCTAGGTGGGTTGAAAGGATCTAGAAAATTGTGATGGCAGAAGTTGCCCCAACTCGACAGAAGACCGTGAGGTTTTTAATTCCTTTTTTTTTTTTTTTTTTTTTAAAGCTGTTTTTGTGGGGTGTGTGTCTAAATAATTGAATCCTTTCAGATAAAGAACTTTTGCAAAAGTAAAAGACTCTGCTCAAGGGACAGACAGGCTAGCAAGTAGAGCATGTTGATGTCGGGACAAAATCATCATGGAACCTAAAAGATGGTTCTTTAAATTATGTGACTCCTCTCAAAGAATTTTTTTTTTTCTCTTTTAAAGAAAAACTCTTTGAGGGAGTGTTTGGTAAAATAATTTTCATTATAATCTTACTTATAAATAGTAAAAAATTTTCACATGCTACAGTAACAAAAAAACAAATTTGCTATAATAAAAAGTTTTCATATGCTACAATAAAAATGGTTCCCACCACTCTTCCAAACACCCTATGAATTTTATGAGGCATAATTGTCTTTGGAGATCCTTTTTGTTCAAAGTAATTAATTAGAGATCTTCTTAGTTTGAAATAAAAATCTTGTTCTAACAGAGATTTTTTTGCTTGTTTGTAGATAGTAAGTTTCAAGCACAACTTGTAGCACATTAAAGACAAAATAATTATCTCATAAGTGGTATAAAGTTTTAAATTCAAATTCTTAAATCAACTCAACATATTGAAAATTTGAAGTGCTAAGCTTGATCTCATCCTAGTTTTGAGTATGCCAACCAGATAAAACAGCGTGGGACTTGGGATTCCTCTGCTCCATTGTTTTTTTACACTTGAGTCCAATAATGAAATAGGGAGAAACAAGTAAATATAGAATTTTTTAAAATGAAATAAAAATAAATAACACTTTTTTAAGAAAATTTAGTAAATATCAATAAATTTAGATTTACAAGGTAAATTCTACACTTGCACATTGATCAAATTTGGTAAATTTGGGATTTATCCCATCTCCAAATTTGGTAGAACCGAATTTTTTCTTATGAATCCGAAATTTATCCCATGATTGATCATATTTGATAAATTCTAGATTTACTCGATTCACTCACAAAAAATCCTGAACTATATAATATTTACAATCAATTTTTTATTTACATAATATTTACTAATTGTTTAGCTAATAAAATCATTTTTAACTACTTACAAATTTTATTTTAGAACTTATAATAAATATGTAGTTTATTACTATACAGATTCAAAAATAGATTATTAGAGCGTCTTCAATGCAATGCTAACTTGATGTGTTAATAGTAAATTTGATATTTAAGTGTAAAAAAGTATTCTCTAATCTAATGCCATTTTTAGTGCTATATATGCTATATGCTAAACTTAGTGGTAAAGTTGCCACCACAAGTTGCCATCAAGTTTAACATATAGTAAATTTGGTATTTGATCTATATTAGTTGATATATTGACTTTTTTTAAAAAAAATTACAGATCTCACTTTTAATTATTTTAATAATAAAAGTTTACCTTATAAGTTTTAATATTTAATAATTATGAAAAAAGATAAATATGATATTCCAAATAATATTATGCAACTTCAAGAGTATTTAGGATAAAAGTTTTTTCAAAAATTTTGAACCGTATATTATTGCATATAAAGGCTTAATATTCTAGTATATCTTTACTTCACATTATAACATATAAGAGCTTTACATTACTTACATCTTAACACTTTCAAACACCCTATCATCTAAAAAGTCCATATAATAGGTAAATTTTTTTCCTGGTGATGGCTTTATGTCACATAGAGACATATCCCTAAATAAAGTTCTGCTGGGGTTCTTTTTATTTTTGTACGTAACATATGGTTAAAGTAGTGTCGAGGCTTTCAGCTGACAATGTGACCCAAACATATATATTGCAGTCTAATCAAACTAAAACCACACTGAATCATTATCCATTATACCACCTTTTAGGTTTGACGAGATTCTTCAAATTAATTTGTAAAGATCTTTAATTTCGCGAGCTTTATAGAATTTCCAAAATCTTGGGCAATATGAAGGCCTTGTTTCGTATTATCTCGAGACTATTTAGAAATATTTTTATATATATATTTTTTAAAAAATTAAAAATACATTCAATATAATTTTTAAAAAATTTTTATTTTCTAAAACAAAATCATTTTTACTTAGATAAAAATCACTAACAACTAGACTTAACTTTTTCAAATCATCATATTTTATAAGGAAAAATAAAAAAGTCACGCTTATGTTAAATTAGATGGGGGACTTTGTTATGGCAACCAAAGGAGAGAAAAGTACATGACTGGAATCTTTACATACAAAATCAGCACACTTCCTAGATCACCTATCACATTAGAAACTCCTAAATTAGAAAACTTCACATTCCACCCAAAAATCACTCAAATCATCTAGGCCGTTTGAAAAATGAGTTAGATTTTGAAAATAAGAGCAAACCCTGTTAAAATAATGATTGAAACCGCAAACTGTGATTTCAACCGAGACTATCAAACAGCCTAGATTACCCTATAGGAAATATGATCCCCAACCAAGTCTAAAACTCTTGGTCACAATGACTCAAGAATTAAAAAGAAAAAGAAGACCAAGAAGAAAGGGGAAAAAAAAAAAAAAAAGATCACCTCAATTCTCATGTCATGTTCAAGCTCAAAACTTGGAAAAACCAAGGAGGGTGTTTTAGCCTCAACTCTTCATCAACATGATCACCAGACGACGTCGTATGACCAAGTTGGCACCCGCCGTTTAACTCTACCTTTGTTGTCGTTTTGCCGCGAGAGCTAGCCGTCGTCGTCCGGTTCATCTGACTCGACCCGGTCGACGAAGAAGAGAAACTCGGACCGGAATAATTATCCGAGTTCATCAGTGCTTCCGCCGTTGATCTCCTCCTCCTCCGGTTGTGGTTGTAACTTGTGGGACCCAGAGTCAGCTCAATCGCGCTCTCTTCTATGATCTCATCACCACCGTCCGATTGATCATCTGATCTGATATTATTGTTTTCCGCTGGTCTCCGCTCTAGATCCAGTACCGATATCTTCTCAGCTTGTCTAATATTTTCACTTTGTGATTTCATGTTCTTCATCAATATCTTCTGGATTTGATATAACCGATGAAGTTCATATACCTATGAAAATATATATCACATTATAAAACCATATAATTAAAGTAAAACGTTACAATAATTATAACATATATATATATATATTTATAAATGTACCTGTTGTTTGAATGTTTCCTCGTGCTTTAGCATGGCCATCCTCATGTGTTCCTTGTCGTACGGTTTAAAAAGTAGCTTCTCCATTGAAGCCAAGAGCTTAATTTTCTGATTGTGGTTTATAGCTGTCCAACCCCGAGAGAGTATAGATGTTTTCTATTTATACAATGGAACTGATAAATTGACCCATGTATATATATATATATATATATATGTATATGCATATGTGTGTGTGTATATATATGTTAGTTCTGGCTAAACTTGGGCTCAGAAATGCACATATATCCGATCCGATTGCTGGATGAAATTAATGCTGTTTCACTTTCTCACGCTTCTATATACCTGTCAAACAAGAAAAATATTATTTGTTAGTATTTAAAAAAGCTAGGGGCGTGAAGAGAGCTATTTAGCTAGATAAGCCAATCAATTTAATGTGGTAATAATATTTTTTTAATATATATTTCCAAAACAACTAATACCCCTGTTTAGAAGTGGTTTTAACTCTTCAGTTTTTACCACAAATTCAGTTATAAATAGTATAAAGTTTTTATATGTTACAGTAATAATAAAAAAAATTACTATAATATAAAACTCTCATATGTTATAATAAAAATAATTTTAACCATTGATTCTTACCATTTTTACAAAAATCCTAAATAATTATGGGAGATAACAATGTGACGTTAACAACTTTTTTAGCACAATTTGTCCGTTTGTTTCGATTGTTGTTCTCCTTTGTGTTAAGTCACTCTGGGCCACAATATATGTACATATATATGTAATATATAGTTTTTGTGATCATTAAACAAGGAAAATATCTTCCAAACATGACAGTACTTGGGTTATCATGCACCTGTCACACAGTAATTCCCCGTCATGTGCGTGGCTTTTCTTTTGTTGTTATGTGTTCATGTCATCTTCTTGATTTTGTGTCGTCATTCTTTGCTGGATTTTTGATATCTCCTTTCTTATTAATTACAAACCAATATATCAAGCATTTGATATACGTCATTAGTTTCTATAATATGTTAATTAAATGTTTACATTTTTAGATTCTTTTAATTAAGGCTTTCTAAGGTTTTTTTCCTCAATTTATTTTAACTATAATTTGTTTGGTCAACACATCAAAATTGGGCAAAAGCCAACAATTTGTCTTACATGAGGAAAACTTAATTGTCAACTAAATATTAGAGAATATCATGGAACTCTTAATTCCTATGTATAGTAATTATGACGATCCGTGCAATATATAATTTGTCTTACTTGAGGAAAACTAACAACTAATTATAGGAATAATTAGAATATATTTAACTTTCTACATATATATACACATCAAAATTAGCGGGGCAAGCATTTTGTCTTACATGAAGAAAACTGGTCAACTTAGAAGAAGAATATCTTGTGTATAAGCCTCTTATAATAATGCTATAAACTTATGACATATCTTGTGTATAAGCCCCTTATAATAATGCTATAAACTTATGACACATATATCACATGGTCATGCTTGTAAATTTTCTGAGAATTATATTTTTAACTTAAACAAAAATTGATCGTATTCTCAATTTCAGATCATACGATCGAGTCTTACAGAATTATTTTACTACACTTGTGGATCCAATCAAGCCGTGACATAAGAATTTAACAACCTCTCTTCTTCAAAGAATTCACGATATTAACCTAGTACGTAAAACTCAAAAAGACTTAGATTTACAGTTCATGAGAGAGAGAGAGAGTTATATATCAAGATCAGAAAACAAAAGTGCATCATAATTCTCATGTAAAACGGAATGAACATTAAGTGACGAACATTTTTTCTTACATAATTAAATTCAAACAAAATATCATTAAGGTGGAGAAGAGGGATATATCATATATATATATATATATATATAGAGAGAGAGAGAGAGGGAGAGGGAGAGTCACATATCAAGATCAGAAAACAAAGATGCATCATAATTCTCATGTAAAACGGAATGAACATTAAGTGACGAACATTTTTTCTTACATAACTAAATTCAAACTAAATATCATTAAGGTGGAGAAGAGGGATATATATACATATATATATATATATATTATGAATATAAAATTTGATATAAAGTTGTAAGAATTTCTCACCTCTTTTAACAGCCTCTTGGTGTCGTTGGTCGAAGAAAGGAAATTAAAGCAAAAATCAGGCGAAGAAGAAACTGAAGATCTTTCCAAAGGAATCAAAAAGGCAAATAATTTTAGTACGTACAAAGCTGATCTTCTTGGAATTCCCCAAGTACTTGAGCAACACCTGTTTCGGGGGTTTGTTTCATAAAAAGAGAAATTAGGATTCTAGCTTTGCTCTCACATTCCCCATCAGTATATAGAGCAACCCAGAAAAATAAAATATATTATATTTGCATTATATATATATATATATAAGCAGCTGACGAATTTAATATTCTTTTCTATCTCTCTCACAGAAACCAAAGTGTTTGTTGCACTTAGGGTTTGAGGCATGCCAATCTAAATCCCAGTGCCTTGGCCAATCTCATTCAAGTTTTGTGAAAGAGATGCCTCAGACGAGTCCAGCAATGCAAAATATATTAAATTCCATATTAATATTACTTATATATAGTAATATCATATTATATATATATATATTTGCAATTTTTGAGGATCACAACTAGGCTTTACATATATGTGCTCCACTTAAAGACAATCATGAAAGTAACAGCTTAGCCTGGCAAGGCGAATCACATGCATCCAATTATTATATACATACTTACACATACACACATACATACATATATATATATATATATATATAACCACTTCTCTCACTAAGTAATATATATTATGTGTTACTTGTGCAAGGGACATTTATATCAAAAGATTTATAAGTTGGCGTGTCCTGGCCAGCCGACAATTAGATCACGACCGTACGATAAGTGGGCACCTCACAAAACACTCCAAAATCTTAAGAATGGACACGTACAGGATATATATATATATATATATATCTCAAAATGATCCGATTGCAAAATTAAGGAGAACCCAATAATTAAATATTCTTGTTATTAATATCTAAGGGGAAAGGATAATGTTTAAGAAATCATGTTTCATTATGTGTACATGTACAATGTAACGTTTATCGGATTGGTGGGCGCTGAGTTGTTATACTTTATCACGACCCACAAGGAACAAGACCCAGCGCAATGATTGTAACCGTTAATTGGCCATGTGGTGTGAATGTGTGAATAGGATTAAGGGCTAGATACAAATCACATCAGACGGTCCAGATTAGTGGACCCACTTACACACACACACACACACACACAATTATGCCCAACCACCAAAAAAAAAAAGTGGACGACTGCATATGGAACACCAATGGGTGACAGATGGATAAATATCCCATTTTTTTTTTTTTTTTGAGAATAATTGGTACAGAAGAGGTTTTGTCATTGTTATGCTGTTCAGTGGTGTACACCTGTACATGTGGGCATTGAAAGAGAAGATTTGAGGTCAGAATTAGACAAGGGACGGATATGTTGCAAAATCAAACAGCTATCTGTATACATCTATATTTGTGTATGTGTATATATATTTAATTATTACATTCTGAAATTTACTCCTAGCTTTTCTCAAAATCTAACTAACATCTTTTGTCACCGAATTTGAAAGCAACATTTCTTAGGAGATGAATATTTTGGTGTTTGTACTTGACAAATGGCATATGACTAACTTTGTGTTTAGCAAATAGATTTAAGTTTATGAGTTTGAATTGTTTATAAAATTTTTACATATTATAAAATTAATTTTTTGAGTTTAAACTTATTTATTCAAACACTCTAAAATTTGAATTTTTTTTTGGCAGAAAGAAAACTTGATTTTTTTAGTTGCACTAAAATTTGATTTGATAATTGAGGAATTTAACTTGTATCTTTTTATTTCTGTTGATTTAGCATTCGTCTAATAATATTATTATATTTAATTAAAATATTATATTAATTATAATAATATATTATGTCAATTAATAAAAATTTGTATAAATTAAATATAAAATCAAAATTATTTAATTAATATAATATGATATTATTAAAAGATAGAAAAATGACGGGTAAGAGATAACACATGATAGTTGCTGCTTGGCCTGTAAATTAGGCACATATTGAATATTATTCCGAAGTTAGACACACCATGCTATATAGTACTTGGAAGTTGGATCATAGAAAATGACCTATAACTACAAGCTACAAGAATAAAGAAAAGAATTATATAACAATTAGTCTTCTCTTGAGACAAGGGGAGATGAGATAAAGAGATCACATGGCTGTAATTAGAATAGTGTTGGGTTAGTGGAGTTGCTCATAATAAGACTTTTCTCACTCCAGGTATTTTCTACTTTCTTGCAAGCTATTAAAATCAGATTGATTGGAGAGAGAGAGAAAGAGAGAGAGAGAGGAAAAGAGGGGAATGCGCATAGAAGCACGCGTTGCCGGTGTGGGGAGCTGCAGTCGTATGGGGCGGTGGGTCCGATATTGCTGAAAAAGTCTGAGCCCAGTGCCTTGCGCTGTTCTTTGGTCCCACCTCGATAGAGAAACTCATTCTAACCCAAGATAATATAAAACAAGAAAGAGAAAAATGCGAGAGGGACCCACAAAAGAAATTGAAAGAATATATTTATATACACAAATAATCATAACATAGAGTTTAAAAAAAGTAGTTAAAAAACATTTTTTTGTAAGGGTTTTATATTATATTTATATTTTGTTTTATATTATAACTTTGTTAAGAGTTTTACATAATAAATAGTTTAAATTGGTGTATCAAATATCTTAATAATTTTAACCGCGGGTGATGGTAAAAAAATAATACTTATCAAGGCTTTTTTTTTTTAATTATTGAGGAATTGATATATTCTCCTCGTCAATAATAAAATTGTAATTATACTTTTAAATGGAGTTGCAAATATGACGTTGCTATTTAGATTTCTAAAGTGCTAGATTGGGATGTAAGAGTAACACTGAAAAAAAAAAAAAAAAAAGAGAGGAAAACATGATTTCAGATTGTGATCTTTTTTTTTTTCGGTTGCCTTGCTGGGTGTTTCGGCATTTCGATACATTGACTCAATGCAGGGAGTCTGATTGCTGCCCATGTCGGTGCTAGTGTGTGTGTGTGTGTATGTATGCATGAATATATACTGACCAACGTCACCAAAGTGACAAAGGAGTTGGAAAGCATGACAGGCATCATCCGATTTCTTTTATTCATGAGAAAAAAAAATCTATCCCTTGAAAAAAAAAAAACTCTATGTAACATTTTATGAAATTCAAGGAGTAATTTGGTCATAGTTAAAAATCAATGATATATAATCATTGAATCAGTCAAAGTTAATTTAGGGGATGAAAAGGCCAAAAAAAAAAAAAAAAAAAACTAAAATATGACCTAATTTTAGGAGAATGAAGTATTCAGAATATATTAATCTAGGTGAGATCAAATGAATTGATCAGCCCCATATGTATGAGACTTGTGTGAATAGTAGATCGAGTTAGGCTCAATTGATCTTGCTTCAACATTTTTCCCTTTTTTTAATGGGCAAACTCAGATTTAATTTTCAAATTATTTTTGCGAATTGGAGTTAACATCAAATTGATCATAAAATATACCAGAAATGACTTTATTGCTATTTGAATTGACACTTGCTTTGAAACAATACGTGTACAAGATGATCAACTTTGAACTAAATAAATTTGGTGGAGATTTAAAACAATATTGCGTTTACGTGTAATGGTGGAACTCCTAATGCATGGTATAAATTGTTAAATGGAACTTAAATATTAGACGACTGAACATGACAACCCAAAATTGTAACTAAATTAACATTTTTTGGACTGAAACAAATTATAATATTTTGCTGCAACAATACTCACGTGATCGAGGGATCCTTGATTGGAAAATTTTTCATTTCTTATTTCTATGTATGGATCATCATTTTGTGTACCTTTTATATGTATAATGGGTCTTCAATGATGCCTTCGCTATGCTGATGAGCACAAGTTAATCATAACTTCTACAATTTCAGCGCTTAAAGTTTGTAAATATATCATTCAAACATGTAAATCATCATATTACATTTAAAAGTTACATGTTTGTTAGAAAATAAATGGAAAATAGGCAATACAAATTGAATAACAAAGAACATATAGATATTTGTGGAAAATTTTGGATGGGCAAAAAACACGGACAGAGAAGAAGCAAATCTACTTTATCGGTCCAATCTCTTCACTATTATCGCAAACCCTTGAAAAAATTCTCATCAATATAACTTCATCACAAATGCTGTACCATTAACTTTTTCGAGTCGGACCAAATAAAATTTTGGTCACCATACTATAATAAAGTCTATTATGACTTATCCAATTGTATAGTTGGAAACTCAAACTAACATAAAATTATTGTCTTCCTGATACTAATACTGGGAATTCTTCTCCGGACGTCATATAAGAATTCCCATATAACATACAAGTGAAAAAGTGGATGTGTTATTGTTTTGGCAAAAGTAAAAGATTACTTAATTTGTACCATAAAGAGTTTAGGTTTTAACACAAGAGTACAAAAACGTGAGAGTAAAATTAACTTTTTGTTTAAAAAAAAAAAACGTACGGGAGAGTAAATTTCAAAAGAAATAAGTACTTTGGATAGGAAAAGGTATTGCACGATTGGAGTATATTTGAGCTGGCCCCCCTCAACACTCGTTTGGAAATAAAACTACATAGGAGTGTGTAGAGACTATACTAAAGGTGATTCGGTGAAATGAATTTAGAATGCGTGTTGACTTAGTCAGTCAAAAACAATCCAAAACAATCTTTTGTACAAAGATTCCATCAAAGAAAAGAAGGCAACAAAGAAGTAACTCATGATACACAAACACAAACACAAACACATGCACACACACACACACATATATATATATATATATAATGGTTATATTTTCAATGTGTATTATTATCATTAACCGTTTGAACGGTATAAATTTGACAGTTATAACGAAGTTGATGGTTAAAAAAAATATAATAATTAATAAGGTTAAATTTTTATCATATTATATTATCAATTGTTGTTAAAATATACTTTTATTGGAAACGTAACTCTTGGAAAAATAATTATTAAAGACTAGTTGATATATGTTTTTCCTTTTTTCCATTATTCCACCTTTCTCATAAAGTTGTAACAAAGAGAGAAATTCAATATATGGCCGAGCCACATGTTGATAACATTTTTCCCATCAGTCCATCACTTATAATATAACAGATTAAGGATCACACAACTAACAAAGATTCTAAAAAAGAGAAGTATTAGTACGACGTGATTTTTCATCTTTAGTCCTTTGCTTAACTCTTGAGAACATCAACGAGTCACAACCATATTCTGAGCAACAAATTATTGGTTCCCTTTATTTTGACGCGAGTTCCACTATAAAACTAACTCTTTGTCAGCCATTAGCTAGAAATACTCTGTACCTCCTTTTCTCTCTTCCCTATTAATAAACATTGTAATGATGATCAATGGTGGAATCTTCATTAATTATCTTAAGAAATGTTTAATGGGCTTTTCATTTTTTGAGCTGTGGATATATAATATATTAAAAAAAAGGACAATAATAGTTTGAGATCTGTAGTGAGTGGTGGAACATATGGTTCTCTCTCTCTCTCTAAAATAGCACCTTGGACTTTAGACATGAATTTGATTATAATAGTACCATATGACATATTTGGAGTCTAAAGCTGTCTGTTCCTACACTTATATCAGTTTTTATGTGGCACGGGCTAAAAATGTTACAATATCAAGGTACTCTCTTTCCAAAATTAACCAATAAATAAACGAATGCAAAAGAACTGCATGAAAACAAGAAACGAAAAAAAAAAAAAAGTTGGTTGATATTCATTGAATCCTTTGTTTTTTATTCTGTCATTGAGGAATCGAGATCTTCAAGTGTTGTGTGTTCAGGTTTTTTTAAAAAATGGAATTATTATCAGGACTTCTGATGCAAGCACGTCAAGATAGAACCACTTTTGGTGTCTGATTTTTTGTCGTGTGTGCCTAGATTCTAATAGCCATATGGATTACCAACTAGGCTAGCGTGTGATTAAGCGACAAGGCATCCTAACATAATTGCCAGAAAAACAGTGACATAATCATAATATTAATCTGTATTTTTTAGTCCTAATTCCCATAAAAAATGGCATGCGTACTAATCAACATAACACAAAACCCAAAAATTGGAAGCCAAAAAACAACCATCATTAATCCAAACGGAAGAGAATACTCCGTTAATAAGAATGTGTAGGAACATAGGTTCAAAATTAAATTTAATTTTGTGAGGGAAAATGACATAGTAAAATTGATTTGAACCAAAACTTTTTGGTTCGAATCTATATTTCCAGACAGAAATAAAATTAGCATAAAATATAAGGAAATTATGATTCCGTTTAGTTCTTGGGTCGGAATGTGGTGGTTTGAAATTTTTTTGTTTGTTGTTTGAAGTTGCATTCTGAATTAGCGTTTAGATAAAGTTTATTTTTAATTGAAAAGAAAATAAAATCTAAAACTGTGTTTAGATATGCATTGGGAAAATAAAATTTTGGGTGTATTGATAAAAATAGGTTCAAAATTGAAAGCAAAATAGTTTGAGAACCTTCCCCTCGTTTGGTTCGGTGGTTTGAATTATGTTGATTTGAACTTTTTGGTTTGAACAGAAAAATCTAAATTTTATTATTTAAATAATAATCTGATTTGGTGTTTGGATTTGCAGTTAAAGTTTTAATTTGAATAATATATTCAATCTAAATTTGTGTTTGAATAAGTTGAATAATTCTAGTTTGAAGCATGAAAAAATTGTTTAATTAAAAAATAAACATAAAATGTGTAAAAAGAAGTTTTTAAATTTAAAAATAATATGACATAATAGTGTTAATTAAATTTAAAAATAATATGACATAATAGTGTTAAATTATAAATACAAATATATGAGAGTCAAATTATTGTTCAATATTAGTTCAAAATGTTGAAATGGAGGGGGATTTTAATTCTAAGTTAGGCAATTCAACCCAGTTTAAAGTTTGAACATCAGCTTAGTTCAAGTTAAATGCTTTAACAAATACCAATTCAAACTATGATGACTATTCGAGCTAAGCCAAATCGAGCTAAACCGGTAAAACAAACACAGCCCTTAGGGGAGGTGATTTCGAGTTAAGATGCCTTTTTGACTCAACATTTCTTATCAGTGTTCCAAAATCGTCCTCAGTTTTCGGGAGAAAGAATCAAATAACATATTGAGGCTAAGAATTAGTAAATAATGTCACATGTTTTCAATTTGTGTAATAAATAGCATATCATAATAAGTTGAGAAAAAAAGCCAAAATTCCATCACCTCTTTCTCCTCTCCATCTCTGATCCTCCTATCTCACTGACATCTACGGTGGCCAGAAATTACTGCATTTATATGTTATTAATGTATTTCCAAATAATAAAAAATTTAAATAGCGATAAGAAAATATTGTATTAATATATGAATACTATATTTCCATATAAATATAAAAATTTACTGGCAATCTCGCAGGACCTAGGAAGTACCATATTAACATGTAAATACTGTATTTCTATATAAATATAAAAATTTACCGACAGCTTCGCCAAACATCACTAACACTGACTACGATGCTGACACCCATGAAATGTAGTATTTGCTTGTAATTATTCTATTTACATATAAATGCAAAAATTTACATATGATTTCCTGGTAAGAAATACAATATTTGCCTATAAATATTGTATTTACATGTAAATATAAAAATTCATGGATGACTTCGCTGGACCATTGACACCTAAAAAATATAGTATTTATTTGTAAATACTGTATTTACAAATACAAAAATCTACTTGTGGCTTCGTCAAGCATCACCAGCACCGACGAGGATTCTAGCAGTCGAAAAATATAATATTTACTTATGAGTACTAATTTACTGCGATTGAAAAATACAGCATTTACAGGTAAATATAGTATTTTTATGTAAATACAAAAATATTCCAATGAGCACCCCGAAAAATATCATATCAACATGTAAATACAAAAAATTAATGAAAACATTGCTAGACATTACAGGCATCAATGACGTTGCTAGCGGCTGGGAAATATTGTATTAACATGAAATACTATATTTTCATGTAAATACAAAGATTTACCAGCAACCTCGTCGAATTATCGGTGATTGGAAAATATTATTAGGCTACCAATAGTTTTGGTTTGGGAACTGTAGCATGTGAGAGCGTTATACTATAGCAATTTTTTGTTTTTTTACTGTAGCATGTGAAAGTTTTATACTGTTTACAGTTGTAACTAATTATTCTAAATGTTTTCCTAATCGACCTATATAAATTCACATGAAAATACCGTATTTTTATGTAAATACAAAAAATTACCGACGACATAAAAAACTGTATACATTGATTCAAAAAAATTTCTCAGTTTTTTTTAATGAAGAACATTGTTTTTCATACGTCTCTATATTCTCTCTCCAGTGTAGCAGCTCTTCTCCAACCATGGTGAAGGCCTTTCCTTTTGTTGCCATTTGTTGTCCTCTTCTTCGTCTCTCCTTCTCCTTCAGCCACGCCATGGTTTTATTGTCATCGGCGATCATGATTTGGAAGCTTGATAGTCTTGTTTTTGAAGAGGTTGCAGAAGCTGTCGGATTTGGTAAAGCATTGGTGGACAAAGAGATAGCTATCACCATTGAAGAAGAAAACGCTCTATAGATCGCAAATTTTTGGCCAAGATTACCAATACTGTCACGAATTCGTTCATCGCCATCAAAAGTGACTGCTCTTCATCGGTGTCTAGGGTGTGAAGTCCAATTTGATTCAGTCTCACAGACACATGAACCATGGCCAGAGATGATGGTCACTCATCTGCCTATAAAAATAAAGTTTGATTTGGTTTGATGATGATGTTTCGAGTCCCCTCTAGTGGCTCTTTGTTTTGATTGTTGCCCGTCGCCAGCCATCTGTCATTGTCACCTGTCACCCTTCCCTCGCCGCCGTTGTGAATCAGATGATTTCCCTCAGTGGCGTTGATAGCTGGATTGGATGGGAAAACCAAAGTGGAAGAGAGGGAGATGAGAGAGAAAGAAAAGTTGAAAAAATGCCAAAAAAAAAAAAAAAGGTTTTTTGAGGGTATTTTGAGTTTTTAACAAATCATAAAATACTGATTATCCTCAAATATGCTATTTTGTTCACTTTTATAAAACTTCTAACATAATTTACTAATTAATTAATAAAATATGCTATTTGTTGTGATTTCTCTCATTTTTCACATGGTTAACCTAAAAAATGGGTTTAAACTCAATGAAACCCTGAAATAAAACACATTATTTGTATATGTATTGAATTTGAGACATCTTTTTTTGACTTTCTTGAAATTTGTTGAAATTAGAATTGGTTTCTAGGATTGCCCTAGTAAGAGGAAGATATTTTGTCAAATCTTATGTATATGTGATGATCATGTAACTTGAAAAACTTTGAGAATATGTAAAAACAACTTTTGTTTTCAATTTTGGGGCTTTTTGGGGTGTTTTAGAAATTGTTTTTTTGTTTTTTGGAATTAAAATTTTAACCAGAAGATTTAATTTTCATTTCTATTTTTGAAAAGGGAAGAAAACTTCTCAAAAAGCCCCTTGTTTCTCAAAAAATTTTTTTTGATGTGAAATTGAAGGGGAGATCTTAAAGTGAAATCCTTGGTAAGAAATTTTTCAGACCGTATCAATTCTTTTTAAATTTTCTTATTCTTTAGTTAAAAGTGATTTCATTAATGCACTTTCACCAGTTAAGTGTACAATATTAACAAAAAGCAGGTTGTTGACCTTAAGGCTCTATTAGATTAAGCCAATAATTATTTTGATGATAACAAAGGTTGATTTTAGATTAATACTAACAATTATCTCGAGTGTTTAAGCTTAAGTTATGTCAAGCATTTAAGCAACTCAAGATTACCAAGGAAAATCTCAAAATTGAAAGACTCTTGGTTTATAAAGCTTGAAATGAAATTCAAGATACAAAATTACAAGCTTGAAGAAGAAAATCATAATTCATGTCCATAGGTTTTTTCATATTTTAGTTTTCTTTTTTAATTCAAATTCAAGCAAACACTCTAAAATTATAGTCTTAAAAACTTTATATAACGCCCCCTTTTATAGACGTCACAGATATCGTTACCTTCATTTCGTAATACTTTTATCTATAAGATAAACTATTTAAATAAAAGGGTAAGTTGAAAACATAACCTAGGATCTATGATTTTTTTTTTTATACATATGAATATACATCAATATGTTACTCATTTATAAACATTCCTTAAATAGTTTATCTCACCAAAATAATAAAGTCATAAAAATACATGGTCAAAATTTCAGACACAGTTCAGCATGCCGAACTTGTGACTTTGGCAAGCCGAACTCGACCGGCGAAGGTCATCCATCGGTAGGCCACCCGAGGCTTTGCAAAATGGGTTTTAAATTCGATAAGTTCAGCAGGCCGATACATGGCAACCGACAGGCCGATTAAACCTTTCGGCAGTCAAGCCAGTAATGGTCGGCAGGCCAAACTGTTATAAAATTTTTTTGCTAAAAACAAGTTTTAAAGTTTCAAATGTGAAAGAAAATTTATAAAATAATAAAAGTCCATCAAATAAACATTCTCAAAATTATAAAACATAATTTAAATCCTTAAAATCCAAAATTAATAAACATAGTTTATTTCATAAAAATCTCTTTCTTTCTTGGCGTCTTCCGTTTGCAATTTATCTTGCTTAACTCACATGTCCGTCTTGGTCCTCCTCCTAATCCATGGTTCCCTTACCCTTATTTGCAACATGATGTAAACTTAAATAAGTAAACGCTTAGTAAGTACATTTATAATTCTCACAACTTAAAACATTTCATGAATATTATCAACATCATCATCATCATCATAATAGTGCACTAGGCACAGTTTCATAAGGAATATATCTTGCATTATATCAACCATATTAAAACTTATTCGTTTTATCTTAAGGGCCCAAATGTTGCACCATAACATCATCATCATAGGCGCGTCGTCATGAGAGGAGAGGGATAGCTAATCCCAAACCAAACATGACATCATATCATAACTTAACATAACATTGGGTGTGCAACACTTATTTAGGTTATACATATATACATACTTATACTTTCATGCTTTGAAAAAAACGTTATCATCAAAACATGCATAAGCTTTTATGCCTTCAAAAACTTCATAATAATACTTCATGAAAACTCATCATGAGAAATCATCATAAACCATCATGAACATAGATTTCAAACTTTTCATAAAACTTATATTTTTTATAAAATTCATCATGTTGCAGGTGAGAATGTACTTACCTCAATAAGTTTACTTAACCTTACTTTTGTAGGTGACGACGCCGCGGTCTCGATGTACTTACTTCACATTGTGTTCATGTCATACATTCATAAAATGGCAATTAACATTTATTTTCAATGAATAATCTCCACAACTTATTATCCAATTCATAAAACATCTTACATACATTCATCTCTTGAAACATGACAATTCATACTACATTTTTCATTAACCATAAAACATTAAAACATCATTTTCAACACACTTATATTTCTGTCCTTCATAAATTTAAAAATTAATAACTTTACATTCACATACAATTTGAGTACCAAATTTGACAGGAATAAAGATAACACATAAACCTATCACCATGATTTTTCTTTAGTCATAAAAATTTCATTTAGTAATTTATATAAATCACATAATATATAATACAGAATCTGCCAGCAAAACAATTCAGTGAGCATTCCCTACAAACATTCACATAATAAATTATTTACATCCCAAAATAAATCCATAAAAATCCTGCATGCAATAAAGACTAAGAACTTCATCATAGCCAAAAATTACCTTAAAATAAATTTTGTACAATCCAAAACGGGTGTTTGAATTCATAGAAAAAAATAACTATAAACAGTTCAGTCAATGAATTACATGCAATAATTATTCTTAAACAATTAAAATAAGTGTATTTAAACCTCAAAATTCATATGACATCATATTAACATATAATTACAGTAGTACAAAAATTCTCATCACCAAATAAAATCATTTAATTCATACAAAAAAAAATGTCATACAATAAAATTTCAACCATTTATCATTAAAACAGTCAAAATACCTAGCATTCACAAAAATTTCATAACACATAAAATATTAATCAAATCATTACCAAACTTTCCAGTCCATAATTTAACATATATATGAACATATTTACCAAATTTCGTGCACAACAACATTCATTTGCATTAAGAACAACACCCATATATATGTGCAACACAGTCGATCAACAATAATTTACTGTGTGTGACGGAGAGAAGAAAATTCATAAATTTTCATAGAAAAATCCAATTGAGGTAAAATTTTGAGGGTTAACACATAACACATACATGAACAACATATAAAAATTTCAGAACAAAACGACATTCCTAGACGGAGATATTACAGTCGGACTGAGGAGAGATACAATTTCAGAAAATACCGAAAAAAATGTGTGCTTACCTCAAAACGATTTCTCTTCAATCTTCTTTTGAATTCACCCAAAAATTTCAATATTATACTCAAATAATACCAGGAAATATCAAGAGGTTAGTCAATAAACAAGGGGTCACCGATGCTCAAGGCAGGCATTGCTCGACAGAGAATGGGAGCTAGTTAGGTGGGAAAGAGCATGTGTAACGACGTGCCTTTTTGGACAGTCACCTAACTTTCTTAAATATAGTTTTTAAGCATTGATCTTACTTACTTAGTAAGAAAAATATTGAATTAATTTTTTTTCCTAAACATTCTTTAAAACGTACTTAAAAAACTGTTGTGACATTTGTCGTCATTTAAGTTGAGACCTCGTTCAACATGTGCCTTTAAAACCATTTCAAATCGTTTCTTAAAACTTAATAAGAAACATTTACTAAAACATATCTTAAAACTTAACTTTTTAATTTTATAAAACAGTTCGTAAACTATAACTTAAATCTTTGAAAACATTTCTTAATACTTTGACTCTATCAAAACTTTGGCTTTTTGAACTTTGAAGACATTGTATCAAATAGTGAGAAAACATTTTCTTTGTACAGCGAAAACTTACTGTGGTGGTATCCATACCCAAATCTTTGCATATGCCCTCCGTAGTACCTAGCTCTTTTAACGGGTCCTACTGGTCATCAATAAACTATCTAGAGCATGAAGAAACTTTTAATGAGCTTTCGCTCAGTAAGTTTAAACATATTCTCACAAATCATTGAGAACATGCTTTACAAACTTTCTCATAAAAACCTTTCGCTTGAAACATTTTTCACAAACGTATTTCATAAACATTTTTCATAAAACATTTCTAAAACGTTTTTCATAAACCTTTTTATAAAGCATTTCTGTAACGTTTTTTATAAACGCTTTTCATAAAATATTTAACATAAAACAATCCTTAGATTGCTCTTTATAAACATTGTTTATGTTTTCATAAACACTTAACATAAAACATTCATCAGAATGTTTTTCATAGCATTTAAATATATCATAACAAGAAAAACAAGCAAAACTAAAATGTATGTTTTCATTTATGCTCAATTATGTACTTTTAATTATGAGTGTCTTATGAACATTCTTTTCTTACTTTAACCTTCTACTTTTGTTCCTTAACTTTTCGTATCTTACTTTGACTTTTTATCCTTGTTTCTTAATTTTTCTTATCTTACTTTAACTTTCCATCCTTTGTTCTTTAACTTTCTTTATCTTGCTTTAGTGTTCGTACCAGCATCATTAATCATGAGATCATAAACATGATGCTTTCCTTGCGAAAGACTTGAGACCATCGAACACAAGGTCATGTACCTCACACCTTGGAGGTCAAACTTTAACTTTACTTTCATTACCTCACAACAAAGAGCTTGGTACCACACTTTCTTTTTATCTTTACGTTACCTTCTTATTAAATTTAGTGAGCATATCCAATGCACTCACATCATATGCAACACACTTGCAAATCATAGCTTGTACTATAAAATCTATTGTATTAGGACTGCAACTTATTGCATAACAAATACAACATAAAATGCAAACATATTTTGCAAATCATAACTTGTACTCTAACACTTAATGCATAGCAAATGCAACTTATAGCATAACAAATGCATCATATAATGCAAACACATTTTGCAAATCATAATTTGTACACTTTTAAACATTGTGTATTTCACATGCAACCATACTTCAATTACATTAAAAATCATAACTTGAACTTTTAAAAACATTACGCATATCAAGATGCAAATAGACTTTAAACATAACAGTTGCAAATTCATTGCAAATCTTACTTTGAATCTTTAAAACTTTTGCATAATAAATGCAAACATACTTTAAAAACAACTTGCATAACAATTGCAAACACACTTGCAGACATATATATAAGTATTTGAAAACTATTTACTTCATTCTATA
Source organism: Artocarpus hirsutus (assembly GCA_946598075.1). Taxonomy (NCBI): domain Eukaryota; kingdom Viridiplantae; phylum Streptophyta; class Magnoliopsida; order Rosales; family Moraceae; genus Artocarpus; species Artocarpus hirsutus. The sequence continues at coordinate 122,372 of CAMOHE010054275.1, read as the reverse complement.
GGTGAGGTCTAAACTTACTTGGACTTAGCTCTAACGTTCTCTATTTCGTTCCTGTCCCATTCCTTTTGTTAGTTGGCCTCTGTGTCCTGCTCAAACGACAACCGACTCATCAATTAACTTTCTTTTCATCAATCTACTTGATTACTAATAAACATAAATATTAAACGTTTATTTCCTCTTAACTTAACTTGGTACCTTATCGGTTTACCCTTCCCTTTACTTGGGTTACTATTTGTTTACTTGAACATCCCTTATTAAATCTCTCGTCACACACGACGGTTACGTTACTTAACATATTACAAAACATTTTACGTCTAAAACGTTATGCTAAATAGGAGTGTTCGACTCCGTTCTGGCCGTTTTCTTAATAATAACGATTTTACTCCTAACAGGTTTTTCGTCCATTTCGTAACTTTATAAAACCTATTGCTTAACTCAACGTTCCATTACTTACACATATAGAAAAATTCTCGCTCAGGGGTGTTTCCCAACATAGGGCGTTTCAAGTTCGTTTTAGCCATTTTTCATAAAATGACCATTTTGCCCTTAACTCTCATTTTTCTTCATTCTTCCTTGCCTAACTTTAAATCCTTTAAAACTTAGAATCTATAATCACTTACTGTCTACAACAGTGTATAAAATCAACGTTTCCTAGTGAAAACCTAGTTTTCACACAATTTCACAGTTTTGGCCCCAATACCAAAATATTTGCATTTTTGCCCCTAGAACCAAAAATAATCTTTTTAAACCATTAGTCCCCATTTTTCATGAGGAACATTTTTACTCAAAGTACTATATTCAAAATCTTTTGGAAAAATGACATTTTGCCCTTTAAAAATTTTTCCAATTTCAACAAATTCTTATAAAATTAAAATCTCACAAACGGTTGAGATTTTTTATGAACTGTCTACAAAGTCTAACAGTTTCATCTAGATCTACAACTTTCGTGTTTTAAATTTTTCAAAATTCCCATGTTTTGAGGGACTTTTTGGCTAATTTTCAAATCTGTTGTGAAGAAACTTTTTCTTTCAATTTAGTCCTTGAGGCATTTTTGTCAAAATCTATTTTTAATCAACATCTCTACCCTTGCAAGAGCAGTTCCCACTCTTGTTTCAATCATTTTTATGCTAACTCATAATTTTTGCAAACTTAGTCCTAAAATTACAAAAATAATACTTTTTGCAAAAACTAATATTTTGCACAATAAAACCTAAATTTTCACAACATCACCATGCCATAGTTCATGTATCTATGGGATTTAAGCAAAACTTTGCTTGAAAGTCCACATACCTTTGAAAGAATAAAAATCAAACTTAAAATCACATAATTTCAAAACTTACCCCAAATAGAACTTTTGGTTTCTAGCCCTCCAAGAGCTCCTTTAAAGCCTTTTTCCTAAGCATTTCTCATACAAAAATTCTTTGAATTAATTTTTCTTCCTTAACCCAAGAAAAACTATGAAAAACCTTGAAAAAAGTTGAGGTTTTTACCTTAAATCTTGTTAAAATCCTTGGGCTTCACTTCTTGAACTTAATTAGGGTTAGTTTTGCAAAGATAGGAAGTTGAAAAATTTTTGAGGAAGCTCATCCATGGCTGTCGGTTTGGGAGGAAGAAGAAAGGAAGATTTTTTGGCAAATTTTTGCATTAAATGCATGCTTATCCCCTTATGTGGCTCAAGGTAATCCATTTGGTTACCTAGGTGTCACCATGGGATTGGGCCACCTTTCATGGCTTGGTGGTCCAATAAAATTCAAGTGGGTGTCCACTTTGTGGGGCCCAAAAATTTATACTGTGTAATTTTTCACCACACAATATTTTTCTTACACTGCCATGGTAAAATCAGTGCAAAAACATATTTTTAGACTGTGTAAAATATTTTACTTGCCTCTGATTTATTTTTGGAGGCCAAATATAACATTTCTTATTCCTCCATATTCTCTAAGCAGTATTATTCTTATACTGTTTTAACTTAAACAGCCCAATTTCTATATTACATGGCCTTAAACAGTCTAATTCTTACACTGCATTACTTTTATAGTGTAATTTTTATACTGTATAACTTTATCAGTGTACTTTCTTACACTACGTTATTTTAATACTGTATAATTTTTTCATGTTATTATACAATATTTTTCCTTAAACTGTATTTTTCATCTTAATATAATCATTAACTTAATACATTTTTAATGTAGTGAAAATACTCAGGTGTTATAGCATGCATGCTTGAATGGAATAAATGCACTCTATTTATGGTTGCCACTTGAATTGGGTGTTAGGTGGGTTTTGCCCACGACCCATGTGTCAGAAGGCAGAAGACAAGTGTCGTGTGCCCTCCGCTGGTGGATTGTTTCCCATTCTACGACGAGTTGTCTGCCATTTATCGGTCAGTGATGGCGAGTAGCAGCCTACTTGTGAGTGAAAGGAATCTGACCGGAGCTGGTGTCTGACCTGAGGAGGCGACTAGTTGTGGTGCGACCTAGAAGGCCCTAAAAAGCACCTCGGACAAGTGATTCAGGCTCATTGGGATCAGATATTCGCCCTTAGTGGCTTCTGTCGAGTTGTTTTGCTGATCACCCAAAGTGAGGCTCCTTGGCGGTAGCACCGAGCTCACCCCCAATACCTAACATAAAATTATTATCCTCTATAATTTCTCTAGAACACCAAAGCTAGAGGCCCCAAATCCACAAAATTTTAGACCCCACAAAATAGAGTAGTTTGAATTAATTTTAGGAGAATTTTCATAAATGCCAAGTTTTAAAACTTACTTTTTATAACAGCCATACTTATTTAAATGTAGCATAACTTAAACATGTAATGCGAGTAGTGTGGCACAACTTTTTAAAGTTTGGTACGAATAAATTTTTTTTTTGAAAGTGTGGTATAACATGGAATTTTTTTTTTTAATTTTAAAAGAGATTGAAGGAAGTACACCAATTTGAGGGAAGAATAAAAATTAAAATCACAAATTTGAGGGATATAAATAAATAGCATATATTACGACAAAACCTTTAACAACTCAAGAATACCCCTACCCCTCCTTTTCTTTATCAATATCCTACAATCAGCATCATTAGAATGGAACCCCGACTGTCACAAGCGAAGCTCTTTCACCATCAAGATCAACTTCTGATGTGATCGAAGCTCCTTCATCATTCCTTGTAGTGAGTTCGATTGTACGGTCCTCATTGTCATGACTTCTCTGTTGGTATGCTCCATCATCTCATCGAAGGAAGCCAATTTTTATCACGAGTAAATAGCATATATTAATATCACAAATTTGGGGGATATAAGTAAATAGCATATATTACAACAAAACATTTAACAACTCTAAATACCCCTACCCCCCCACCTAATCAGGGTTTGACTTGAGGATTCTCAATTTTAGAGATTAAGGTTTCTAATTTTCAATGGCAATTCGCGTATTTTAATCTTTTTTAACCAAAAAGTTTAAACATTTACATTTATTTTCTTTCCTTGCTATTTTCCACTTTAAGAGTTTTTAAAACAAGTTACTCATTAACTTCACTAAATTTAAGTTAGCCAAGAGCTTTACTATTTCTTGCATTTGAAATAACATTATATATTAGAGTACATAAAAACTAGCAACGAATATGCTATTTTCATACATCTTAGAGCATCTCTAATGCAATATCAGCTTAATGTGCTGGTGTCATTTTTATGTTAAATTTGACTTTTTTATTGTTATTGATGGATTTATTTCCTTTCTTATTTATTCATTAAAAATATTGTCATTTTTTAATTATTTTAAAATTTAAAGTTCACTTTTAAAAGTTCTAATGCTTTATAATTATGATAAAAAGTAAGTATAGGATTTATAATAGTATTATACACTAAAGTAAAAAAATAAAATAACATAGAAATTAGTCATTTCAAAATTTTTTGTTAAATATAATATTAACATTGACAGTTGCATTAAAAATAATAACATTGATAATTACATTAAAAATGGTCTGGTGGTCCTAAAAAAACGGTTTTGTGTTGCAAAGAGTATTGATTATTTCAAACATTATATTAACATCTGTCATAATGTTATGATTATTAAATGAAAAAAATAAACTTTTAATTAAATATCAAAATTTGATATATGTTATACTTAGTGTAAAAATTTGACACTAAGTATAAAATATGTAAAAAACATTACAAAAAATAAGAGGATACTAAATAGTATTTTCCTACTTAAATTCTAAAATTTTACATTAGAGCATTAACATTTAAAGACATAAGTGTGTTGTTAGTTATATAATGAATAAAACAAACATTCCAATTATGGGATTCTTTTATTGCCTTTGGATTAGGGACATCTGTTTTAAGTCCAAAAGACATCTTTAAATGCTAATATGGTGCTTTTGGAAAAAGCGCAAGGTATGAGTTGTTGTTATTCTAAAACGTTTTTAGACAAAAAAAGTGAAAACATGATGTTAATAAAAATTTTCATAAAACTTCTAAATGCAATACTATAGATTATATTAAATTAATGCTAAATATATATGTGTGTGTTATGTAATTGGCCAATGAGATTAGATCGAAAACTTTAACAAGCAATAAACTCTATGACACCAAAGTCTTCCCTATGTAGTCCTTGTCACCGTTTAGACAAACGTGTAGGAGTAGAAGGAATTCAATTTTCTGTAGATCACTCTTCTAATTGTCTCCTATCGATCTCAACACATAAGCAAAATAGGATCAAGAATTACAAGAACTTTTCTTCTCCTTTTTTCTCTCTGAAAGTCGGCCACCATTATGGTATAGTAGAAAATTTTGCAACAAAATTTTTCTCTAAAAAGAATAACCACAAAATAATAGTTTCTCTCCTATTTGTTTCCTTGTTATTTGAATTAAATATCATATATTTAAAAACAAAAACAAAATTGTCTCTTCCTTATTTGGACTGATATAGGCATTATCGATAGGGACCTTCGTTGTGTGTGGTGCCAATCCCAAGAAGAAAGGAAAAGGATATTACTTGTTACACGACTCTGTTCTTGTCTCTAAAATTCAAATACCTAATTTAGAAAAATCCTATTTTTTTAAAATTATAAATACTTGACTATTCAAGAACATGAAACCTAGAGAATAAGATAACACTACACAAGGAGCCCTACATGTGCTAGCAGGCACCACTTAATGTGGGTATGAGTCACACCGTATCATTCAAATTTGATTATTAATTAACTAATCTCATTATTAATATTTGTAAATTAGTTTATAATTAATTTACTTTATGTGATTTAATTTGAAATTTCATATTTTTAAATTAATTATTGAAACATAATAATTCTATATGTCTAAAAAGTATTTACAGGGAGACGATTAATGGACTCATAATTTTAAGTTCCAATAGAATCAATATATTAACTAAACTTTCTAATTGATATATTACTTTTTTATTTATTCTAAAGTTACTCCACTAAAAATTTTTAATTGCACTCTTGAAATTACAAATATATAATTACTCATAAATAGAGTTGTCTAATTAATATAGCCATTGCATATAAATTGTGTTTCCATAAATAATTTAGGATTTAGTACCATAAATAAATTACAAAATTCATATCTTAATATCTATATAGACTCGTCATGAGATTATGGATGGTTCTTTGCTTAGTCAATTGAAACCTCCACTCGGAAACTATCTACGTCATGAGAACTATATAAGCAAATGCTCAATAAGTGAACCATATAAATCTTCTTTAAAATACTTTTCTTTTACTATACCATTATGACCCTCTTGTATGTTGCTAATCTCGTGTTCTTAGAACCCCTTACTCCATTTGGATTTCCATGTCTAGTCAAACACTTGTTCCTTATCAAGGGATTTGACCTTTACAACATTAACTTTCTTGGTTTATAATATGCAAAAAAGTTCACATCATACATATATAACACTTTTCATAAATCATTTCAAAACATGTACATATCATCATCATAGTCATAGTCATAATCATAATTATCATAACATAAATTGAAAATATGCTTTCACAAACATATTATTGTTCAAGTAATGAAGCAGAAGATGTACTTTCATCAAGCTGCTCAAGTACGAAAACTATTTTCTCTCTTTTCCTTTCCTCCGGTCTTTTTCTTCTCTTTCTTTTTCACATCTATATATCCTACAAATGGTGCAAAGCTTCAATATATAGGCATCGAATAAGCACAATGGTTCATACCTTAAATCCTAGCTCGATATTTGTCATCATGTATATGTACCAAGGGTCGACGTGCATGTATGACAAGTGTCCTTGTGCATGCAAGCCATGTGATTTTGAAGATACTGAGCTCCATTTCAAGGTTGTCTAGTGTTGTAGCCTTGCATGCTCACCACATATCATCTTTCAATTTAATGTTCATACCATAACACTCATATACAATGTTTAAAGTCACATGAATAATTATAGAATTTTGATAATATTTATAAAGTATTCAAAATACATGAGCACAACTATAATAAAAAATTCATTTAATTTATTTGTAAATAATGTCCAATACAAAACATCATATGCTTTAAAGGCATCAGCTTTGCCTCGACAACCGGAAGATAAGTGACAATGATATATATATATATATATATAAATATATATTATAGACTAATTGTGACTAATGTAATACCTCTAAATTTTTGTGGTTTGATACTTTATAGCCCGAATTGTTTTATTAGGCGCTAAGCAACTCTTATTGTTTAATGGCACCTAACCCCTTATTCAAAATCTAATCAAATCAGGACGTTTAAATTAGCAATTAAACTAGTTAGCACCAATGAAGCAAACCAATTTGAGTGATCGAAATACGTTGACATTAATTTCTGTCAATTGGAATATCAAACAGCCTAACAGTCTAATAGTCAAAGGTAGATTCTATGGATGGGCTCTTATACGGTATTTAACAGGGTGGTTAGAGCCGCTAGATAAAATTGTTTTTACTATAACATGTGAGAGTTTTATACTGTAGCAATTTTTTTGAGGTTATTGTAGCATGTGAGACCTTTACACTGTTCATAATTGAGAAAGTGACCCAGACCATAATTGTCAAACACCCTAGTTGACAACAATTTGGTTATTTGCAGTGGTGGTTCGGTTTCGTTGAAAATGACCACATAAAGGTTACATCAAACAATGAGATTGTTAAGGACCAACTTTGGCAAGTTTGGAACTGTCTCTTCTCTGCTTAAAATTAACCTTTAAGCAACTAACAGTGTGTTTACAAACGTAGTTGGAATTAATAAGTAGAAACCAAAACACTATAATATGTAAGAGTTTTACATTGTAGCATATTTTTATTTTACACTATAATATGCAAAAACTTTATACTATGACACTTCAAACTAAAATCTTTCATGTCTCCCAACCGATGGGAGTCAATATTAATGTAACACTGCTTTGTTGGTCGGCATTTGTGGACTTTCTTTATGTTGATTAGCTTGTCAGTTAAATTTAACAACCCTAATTTGATTAAATTTTAAATAGAAACTGTGAAGTGTCTATAAACAATAATACATGCTCTTTAGTGCTTAACAAAATAATTTATGAAAAAAGTGTTAACGCCAATCAGTCTATTTATTAGGGAGGAAAAACTACATATACCACATTAAAAAAAAAAAAGAACCTATATATTATAAGACACCATCAGAATTGCGTACCAATGTAAAAGAATGTATTGCACATACCTTTGTTTTTTTTTCCCAGTAATCGTACACACACCTCTTTTTTTTTTTTAATAGTAGTTAGGAATCGTACACACACACACACACATATATATATACATATATATATATATATATA
>CAMOHE010054275.1:95640-114485 GCA_946598075.1 Artocarpus hirsutus | reverse complement strand
ATATATATATATATATATATATATATATATATATATATATATTGCTTGTTAAACTGGTAATCTACGTTTACTTGGTAGTTGTAATATCATTGTTTTGGACACTTTCACGATGGGCTTCTACCAATGTGGACTCGTTTGCCCACCATCTCCACATCTTTATATTGGTGCTCATCTGGACCACAACTTTTTTTTTTTTTTGGTCGTGATTTGTAGCTTTTGCATTTCAAGTAGCATGTTTTGTGAGCACTAGAAAACTTTCTGCGTTTGTACGCATTTGAAAACTAGAGCATGGCCCACTCGTGTAAATTCCAAAAATCATCCCGAATTCTTTTTTATTAATAAATCACCCTGAGTTCTTAATTCTTATCCAATATGTACCAAGTTCTGATATTTTCAATGTGTGTGCGTGTATGAGTGTAATCCATGTCATGCATTAAAATTTCAACTTAGACGAGAAATATAGAATTAGCATTCTTGATTTTGTTATGTTGTATATATGGCTTCCCTAAGTGGGCTTGAAAATGTAATTAGCTAAATAAGTAAAAGCCACATTTTTAAAAAAGAACTTGGGGTGGGAGTTTTTTAAACTTTATATCTTATAATAGAGTCAGATATAGAAATACTGTTAGGTTATTTAAGTATAACGTAGGAGAATTTTTATTTGATGTTTTAAATTGCATAAAATGCATAGTATACATGCCCACAACAAGAGAAAGATAGGAGTTCGGTTTCGCTGGATTAGACTGAAGTTTGACAGCCCAATTGTGACGCAGTAAAGCCAAATATATTTAGCTTCTAATCTTGCTTCCACAGAAGGAGGGGGAAAAAAAGAAGAAGAAACAAAGCAATACCAGTTTCCAAAAATTTATGTACCATATTAATGCTCTGTTTGGCTAATCAGTCCGGACCATGGTCCAAATTACTATTTTGGTTATAAACAGTGTAAAGCTTTCACATGCTACAGCAACAATAAAAAAATTGCTATAGTATAAAGCTCTCACATGTTACAATAAAAAATAGTTTTAACAAATGATTTTAACCACCGTTCTAAACACTTCCGTAATCTTTGTCATTAATTAGCAACAAAAACACATATATGACTCTTGTAACTTTTTTGTTTCTAGGGAATGCAATCCTACAAACTGTTGGAAAATTACTAAAAGATGGTTATTATCTATAATTAAGATTGTCATATACTTGATTAAGAATGCCAATCGCAATTTACATACATCCATTTTATGACAAAACTGATTAAAAACAATTGAAAACATCTAAAATGCTGTTTGGCAAGGAGGGGTTTTAACCATTATTTCAGTTATAAATAGTGTAAAGTTCTCACATGTTGTAGTATAAAAAAAAATTACTAAAATGTAAAGTTCTCACATACTACAGTAGCAATAATTTTAACCAGTAGTTCTACCATACCAGAAACCCTATAAATCAAAGACGTCTGAAGAGTGAGTGTTGTTTTGGATATCATATTTTGTTCCACAAGGGCTCTAGCTCATATAAAGAGCCCAAAAGGGCCCTTAATCTGCACTTTGCCCAAAACCCATTTAAGTTCCAACGGACAAGACGGCAAATAACATATTTTTAGGTGTAATTGAAAATAAATAGCTGTTTTTTTAGTGGAAGATTATAGCGCATTTTAATTATTTTTCCAAATACCAATTTTACCCCCAATTATTTTCTCCCCTCTTTGCTCACTGCCTAGACATTTGCCTCGTTGGAAACCCTCGGAGCACCAATCACCATCGAGACTTCGTTGGCTCCGTCCTACGATCTCCAAACAACACCATTCTTCGGCAGCACAAGGACGATCACGGCCGATCTCTAATTTCCGCACACCTTGGGATCTTTGTGACCATGGATCTTAGTGATCATAGTCCCAATGGCGGAGCCAGATAGTCATGAGTGAGGCACATGCTCTTATCATTTTTAAATTTTAGATTTTAGTCTTAATTTATAATTTAAAATTTTATTCATGTGCTCATTTTGAAAGAAAATAACAATTGTATTTCTATAGAATAATTAAAATATAATGTTATGGCCTCATAAAATAACTTAAATATATTGTTATGTCTCGTAAAATAATTAAAATTTATTGTTGTATTTTTATTTCACAAAGAAAAAACCTATAATTTTGCTCTACTCAATCCTCTAAATGTATAGTTATATATCTTTATTTAATAAAGTACTATTTTTAGTTTTTACATGTTCCCTTTAAGACGAAGTTTTGGCTTCATCACCACTGCTCGGTTCTCCCGTTCTTTGATCTTCTTGATGGCAGCTTAACAAGGGAGTGAAGGGATCCAGGTCTTGATGGAGGAGGATTTGATCTTCTTGGCAGCGGCTTCGCGACTGAGGAGGAGTTGATCTTATTGACGTGGCCACAGTTGGATGAGATCTCTTATCTGTTCACGGTGGTGTTACGGTTCAGGGTAGCGGTTGGGAAAGGACGGAGAGAAACAGAGGAGAGAGAGGAAAGTGAAATGTGAGAGGGGAGAGAGAGAGGAAAGAGAAATAGAAAGCAATACAAAGAATGAAAATCAATTGGGATAAAATTAGAATCATACACTCACTATAAAATCATAATCATACGCGTTAAAAAAAATATATGCTTTTTGCTTTTATTAAAATTTGAAAATGTCATATTTCATGCAATTTCTCGAGTCTTAATTTGAATTGAACTTCTCTTTTTTGCTAGAATTTGAATTGAACTTCAATTACTAAATAAATAAATAAATAAAGAGTGCTCTAGCAAAAAATATGGGACCAACAAAAGAAACCCTTTGATATAACTAACATTAAAGAAATGGCATATCACTTTATGGGTAAAGATTTTCAATGATGACAACTCTGATTGCGTCCAATTAAGTTAAACTCATGGTTGTAGACTTTATGATTAGGAACATTACCCCTTTAATTATTAGCATCTTTTTCACAATTCTCCGCTTTCTATAATTAACCTAACAAAAACAACATGAATTCATGCACGATGCTAAACCTTTTTTAGTTGCGCGCCATCCCTTCCTACCCTTTTTCTTTTTATATTATGACCATAATATATTTAGTTGGTAAAAACAAAGATAAAAATAGACTAAAGATTCAAAATTTTACGGCTTGAAAAACATGAAGTATTTTCTCGGGCAGTTTTCATAAATGTTATCTTTTAAGATGTATTTTAATAAATGACATATATGTTTATTTATGGTACAACTTAACATATAATATGAATGATAGTGTAGTATTAACTTTTCTAAATATAACATAAATAAATATAACTTTTAAAAGTATGGCATAACATGTAATTTTTTCTATTTTCTCCCCTTGTTGGGTATTCCAAAACTGTGAGGTTCCATCTGTATTTTCTATATGATAAAATTAATTTAAGTTTTTTGGCCTCATGTTTCACGTTTGACCTGGACTTCCTACCAACTTCTGTTTTTAATTCTCTTTAAACATAGATGAAGTTAGGCTTTGGTTATCCTAATTCAAGTTAATTTTTTTTTAAAAAAATATATCTACGTCCTATAAAAAATGTGACGGCTTAGTAGCCAAGGTAATTACTCTAGCTAGCTGTTAAGCACGTGTAAAAACAGAGAAAACAATAATCATTAACAAAATTACAAAGTAGTAGATGGGTTACGTACAGAGGTGGCTAATAGCAATAACAATATAAATATTCTGATCATATTCCTTTGGAAAATATTATCATCATCTTGACTATAGATCGAGACATCTATTATTTATTCAACTTTAAGACTCTTATTTAATTATTGAAACAAAGACTATTGTTGTTTGTCAACTAGCCAGCTTCTTTTAATTTTTCTTATTCTAAATATGAGGTTGATATTTGTTCGATTTGAACTCTAAGATAAAGGGTGAAAAAGAAAGGCTGTTTGGTGGAGTATTGCTATTGTTAATATTAATGTTATGATTAAAACATGTTGGTTGTGGTACTGTCAATGGACATCAATTATTAAGTTATCACCCCATTGGCAACTATATATGTTACACAATATAAAACGTTATAGTAATTAATAAATATAATTAAAAGTATTTTGCAAGGGTTGATTCTTTTATAGCACTAAAAAAATGTTTTTCAGGACCTATTGATTTTGTTCAATTTTTTTTTCATCACTTCCTCTCGTAATTTTGTATTAATTACAATAACTTTCACCTCTCGTTATATTTAGTGGCGAAGCCTTTTTTTTTTTTTTTTTCTGTGGAGCGCAACTCATTTTATTAAACTTATGGTAAGTGATTTTTATAAAGTAAGCGGATAACTAAAATTATAAAAAACAATTAGGATTTAAAATTTAGTTCTAAAATTTGAGTTGGGGAACAATTAAAATTTTATAAAACTTCTAAGATTAAAAATTCAATTTTTAAGATTTAAGTAGGGACATGCGCCCCGCTCAGTGACTATGGCTCCATCACATATTATATTGCATACTATAATTGACTTGCGGTGATTAATGACGTGATAATGATTTACAACAAAAATAAAAGCCAATACTATTATCCATGAAATACTTTTATTTGGTGCTATAAATAAGTTAACCCTATTTTGGATTACTTCTCATATTTCAGTTTTGGCTAGAGAAATAAATAGGATAGTTGATTCTTGTTTTTCATTTTTTTTCCCCTCCTTTTCTCCTAATGCAATAACTTCTATCCCTGGACTTCAATTATTAAGGTTGTGCTAATACATTTCCCCTAATCAAACTCTCTATATTTATATTTTTTTCACTATTAATTCAATGCCATTTTAGAATTTATATATGTAGTTCATACTTGACTTACTGTTTTTCACATCCACCTCGAAGCTGGTACCATTTTGGCCGTAGCTTAATATTTGGGTCAACTTACATGGAAGAATACATGATTGCAGGCGTGGTTTTGAGCACACATGCTGGACCATATCACAACTGGTAATAAGGTTGCAATGCAAGTATATACTCTCTCTCTCTCTATCTCAACTTGGGATTTCACCTAATTGGCCCCAACAAATCTCTAACGTCTTTAATACCCATGTCAAGTTTTCTCAAATCTCTAATGTCTTTAACACCCGACCCTTAATACGAATGTTTGACTGTCTAATATTAATTAGTTTTGGAAGCCCCAAAGAAGCATCCTTAACGTGCATGCTACTTCCCAATTATGCCCATTTTAGCGAACCGCTTTCCTTTTTTCCCTTTTTTTCCTTTTTTCCTTTTTCCTTTCTATGTGTCCCTTGGACCACGTCATGAGAATTTTTCTTTTTCTTTTTTTTTTGGGTATCATTTTTGAAGTAGTGTGGTATTTAGACAATGACCTGAGCAGCAACGCATAAGACGAAAGCGGCGTCTAAACAACCAAAAAAAAAAACAAACAAACGATGCCCCATTAAAAAAATGGTGCTCACAAGGAAACGACTTACTTCTTCACATTGTTTAATGGTCATTTTCAAGATGCCATAGAAAGATTCTACTAACCCCAGCTGGCACATGACTTATATTATCTTTTCTCTTTCCAAGCTATACATACACATGTGTGTGTGTATATATATATATAAATATATATAGATTCCTTTCACCACTTCAACTCTGCCCCAATTATCACACACACATATATATATATATATATATATAGACATTTTGCACTCATCTCATTTCTCAGTTCCTATCCTGCAAAAAAAATTCTACAAGGCAACTAATATTACAACTTTTTGATCATATCATAATTAGAACAACATAATGGGTCAGTTCAGTGTAGTAGCAGTACTCCTTTTGTCTCTTTCACTCAGTTTCTGCCTCTTCCCTTATCCCACCTCTGCTCAGCTGAGACAAAACTACTACGCCAACACTTGTCCCAACGTTGAATCCCTCGTTAGAAATGTCGTCCAGAAGAAGTTTCAACAAACGTTTGTCACCGTCCCCTCCACAATCCGCCTCTATTTCCATGACTGCTTTGTCCAGGTATATATATATATGTATGAATGTATGTATGAGAAGCACGCTTGGATGGTGCAGTATAACAGAGATTTGTGTGCTGAGTTCGAAAATGATCAATCGCTCACGAAAAGAAACCTATTGATCTTAAAAAAAAAAAATACATCTTTTGTACCAGATTGTGGTTCAAAGAAATTTTAATTAAGTAAATTACATTTTTGTAATACAGGGTTGTGATGCTTCTGTTATAGTAGCCTCGGCTGGTGGCAACACGGCGGAAAAGGACCACCCGGATAATCTGTCTTTAGCCGGTGATGGGTTCGACACCGTGATTAAGGCCAAAGCGGCCGTGGATGCCGATCCCAAATGTAGAAACAAAGTCTCCTGTGCCGACATCCTCGCCTTGGCCGCCCGCGATGTCATCGCTCTGGTTCGATCTCTCTCTTCGCTCTCTCTTCTTATTAAAATGAGATATTCTTCCCAAGATGTTGCTCAAGAGAATCACATTTAGAAAAAGAAATTCACAAAAGTTGTACCGGGTAGCTTTTTAGAGCCTAATTATTCACTCACTTTCCTCATGATTCAATAATAATAATCATATGAGTTAGTTATGTCTAGTAGTTTTCTTTGCCTCCCTGGAAAGTGGGCCATTGACAATTAGTGAACTATTATTCATGGTACACAAGTATACATGATGTTGTGATGTATGCAATAATAATAATAATAATGATAATAATAATAATAATATAATAATAAATTAGCAGAGTATTTAGGAGCAATAATTTGAACCAATTTTAGTTAAAATTATTATAGCTCGTTTATCTCGACAGTATAATACGTGAGAATTTTACACTATTATAATTAAAAATTTTGATTAAAACTAAAACTCCAAACTGGCTGTTATAATGCAGGCTGGTGGACCTTCATATGCTGTGGAATTGGGAAGGTTAGATGGACTAACTTCGACAGCTGCCAATGTAAACGGGAAGCTTCCCAAGGCAAGCTTCAACTTGAACCAGCTCAATTCACTTTTTGCTGCCAATGGTCTAACCCAGACAGATATGATTGCCCTCTCTGGTACGAACCCTTGATAATTACAAAGCCCCACGTAACAAAAAATACAATACTATTCCTGTATACCATTCATTAAAATTTGGCATCTTTCTCTTATTTGGGTCCCATCTAGCTGAATTATTCGAAATTGTAATCAAATCTGCTTTTTTCTAATTTCTTTTGTCCTAACTTGCAAATAGTTTTTTGTGTCTGATTAATTTAAGGCATGTTGCACGGTTTTGCTTCAAAACTACTGCAAATGAGATTTCTTACTGGCGGGACATATGTCTCTCGCTGTAGCATGGTTTTGAATATTTTATTATCGGCTGTACTAGAAAAATGTACACTACTAATAAAGCGGCTTAAATACACACACACAGGGTTCGTCATCAAATTTTACATATGAAAATTCTTTGCAACGACACGACTTTCAACTATCCAATTTTTATAAGGTTGTGTTATTTTTTATTTTGATGTGATTTTGATAGCGTTTAATATTTGTTTGTGTTGCATGGCTTTGAATGTTTTATTGTTAATTGTACTAGAATTAATAAGTTTACACTACTAATAAAGTACCTTCTTGTATATAAATTTTATGTATGAAAATTCTTTGCAAAGAGTTTTTTTTCATATTCTGCATAATTTTGAACCATCAAATTTTTATAAAGTTATGTTACTTTTGATTTTTTTTTAATTTATTTTGACGTGATTTTGATGGCATTTAATGTCCAAAAACATCACTTTTATTCATTTATCAAAAGAAAAATAAACCCACTTTTGTTCATTTGTCAAAAGAAAAATAAATATATAAACAAATGAAAGTAACTTTACTCCTTAGCAGCATCACACTTTTCTACACATGCACAAAAGCCAAGAGTTTGCTTGGAAACGTAGAATTGGTTCCAACTTACGTTCTCGGGCTTTAGAACAATCTTAGCCGTTGGAGATATTCATGTTGTGTTTTTTTGCAGCCGCGCACACCGTTGGATTCTCTCACTGCAACCAATTTTCGAGCAGGATATACGGTAACCCTGTGGACCCCACGGTAAACAAGACATACTTGACCCAGCTCCGCGCCATGTGTCCACGAAACGTGGACCCCACTATAGCCATCAACATAGACCCAATCACTCCAAGAGCTTTTGACAATACGTTCTACAAGAATCTTCAACAGCGAATGGGTCTTTTCACATCAGATCAAGTTCTTTTTGAGGACCCACGGTCCAGGCCCACTGTGAACTCGTGGGCCAATAATAAGCAGGCCTTTGGAAAGGCCTTTGTCACGGCTATCACAAAGTTGGGCCGGGTCGGAGTCAAGACTGGTAGAAATGGGAATATTCGTCGTAATTGTGGTGCTTTTAATTAAAGATAAAAATAATAATAATAATAATAGAAAGAATGGAATGTCTATATTATGGAGAGTAAGCTGAAATGTGAACCAAAACTTGGCTTCCAGGTAATTTGTTGAGAGGAGAAGGAATAAAACGACAGAAAAAAAGATAAACTAGTAGTGAAAGTCGTCATTTCTCAACTGTAAAAGAATATCTATGCTTTCATGGGTTTCTCAATTGTATAATGAACGGATAACAAATTGTCAAGTTTAGTATAAAAGTCTTTGATGTTGGTTCTAGATTTGAAGTGGATGGTGACAGCTTATGGAGCTCTTTAATAGGACATACGTTTTTGTGTTATCTAGAGATACTGTTATTTTAACCATTAATATTCACTTTTTAACAGTCTGATTATTCATGTTAAAAATTTACAACGCATAATATAAAATTGCTTTGAGTCATAGATCAGACTATTAAAGAGATAATCTAATAGTAAAAATACCAATATGTACTGGTAGTCCTAAAAATTCATATCATGTCACAAGTTTTACCTAATCTTAAGTGATTATTGCTAATTCTTAGTTTCTCAAGTTAATCACAATTCATCTTATGCTTCATGCTTTCTTCTAAATGCAAATGTTTAGTAATAAAATAAAATGTTTACAAGCATTCTAATTCATCACAGACAATTTCAAATTTAATGGAGCCTTATTTTCTTCCATCTCTAGTATAAGTATAATATTTTTTCACAACCATTTCTCATTTTGTTAGATGTAAAATTACCATTAACTCTGGCCCGCTCTGTAGAGCTTGTTCCGGGTACGTGTCTAAGATTCAAAATGAAATATGCAATTGCTAGCTTTAAAATCTCCCGTTGACAAGTGGAAAATTTGCTCTTTCAGATACATACTATTAGAAATCAATATGATACTTAACAAGAAGGGGATTTTTATGACGGGTATTCATAAAATAATTAACCGATAAGTTTGTATCTTTCAGACATTAAATTTATAAAAAAAATGATTTGACATTAAATCTGTAGGAAAAAATGATTTTAACTAAATGTAACGGTAAAAATTGAAGCCCTATCAATGAGAATCTGCACCATGAAAGACCCTGTAAACAATTAGAAATGGGCTAAGACAGTCTACTACATCTTGATGAATTATCTCATGGTAACTTTTTTTTTTTTTTTTTTTTTTTTGCCGGTTTTCACTTTTTGTCATCATTTAGATAAGGTTTGAAATTTCATGGTTCCTTAGCCTGTCCTTATCTGTGCACAATATCTAATTCTTAATAAGTAGATCAAATCAATCATGCCTAGAAATATAGACATGTTGCAGTTGTGTCACTTTTAGTGTTTTCTTTCTTCAACTTGTGCCCAGAAAATGGTTGCTACCCATCTAGTTTGTAACCACACGTTAAGAAATATTTAAATTGCACTATAACTACTAAAAAAAAAGAAAAGGAAACTCGTCATTTTATCCCCACAAAGGATAAATAATCCATGACTTATAATGCCTTTTTGCTTGTAATCTCGTCGAATTGATTCCTTTTATCTAAGTGTAAGACTTTTTAATACCACGTAATTGATAGGTTTTTCTTCTTTAACTTGTACATAGAAAAATGCCGCTACCTTTTTATGTGATCATTGAAAATCTCACATGTTAAAGAAAGTGTCTGCACTATACTATTACTACTCATTACAGCTGGTGACGAACATATAAAAACAGAAAGATGAACATCGAAGGGATTCTCATAATATTCCAGAAGACAAACATATAAAATAAGAAAACAAAAAATAATTAATAAATAAAACACGTACAAAAACAGACGAACATACAAAAACTGAAAAATGATCATCAAAGGGATCCTCATAATATTCCAGAAGACAAACATACAAATAAGAAAACAAACAATAATTAATAAATAAAACGGCGAGCAAAGATTATTCAATATACCTGCTATAGTTTCATACTAACGGGGTGAAATAAATTAAGAGCAGAGCAGTACAATAATTAGAGAAAGTTTCAAACCATGGAATTATTGAAAAAAAAAAGACAAGAAGGAAAAGTCTAAAGACAAACATTATACGTAACCTTATATATATAAATATATATATTTATATATATATATATATAAATGCATGTCATAACAGATTGATGCTATCCAGCTAAATATTAGTGTACAATATCTGATTTCCTTGTCAAAAAGCTTGACTTAGTTGCTTGACTAAGTTGTCGTATTCTTTGCATTATTATTGCCTCTTTTCTCTTTAACGACTGACTTGAAATATGCAAATGTATCAGGCTTTGGATCCCATGCATATAAATTTTTAATTTCGACTTCAAGAACTTTCTAGGAACGTATTTCAATGGGGAATATAATTGTCGTAGTAACATGTGTTATGACAATGATTTTTGATGCGCCAGCCACTTAAGAATCAAGTGGTTTTTCTTCCTTCTTTTTCTTTTTTCTTTTCTTTTCTGATCGTGGTTTTTAAATATTATAATAAAATTTAAAATTGTATCATCTTCTATTCAATCATTCAAGTTAATAATAGTTTCTTTCCAATGCAACGCGCATGTAGTGTTTTAGATTGATATCAATAAACAAAGCCACGTTATGCTGACTGAGTTCATATTTACTGTCTCATTTTTTTATCTCTGTATTTATCCTTTTATTTATTTTTTACACATTTTAAACTAAACTACCTAAACACATAAATAAGATCTAAATATTAAAAGTAATTTAACAATACCTTTAAGTGTCCAAATTTAATAAGAAGGCAACTAAGGAAACAAAAACGTAAAACAATAGATCTTGATTCGTGCCGAGATTAGGAATATGTATCTATTAATTACAAAGTAAGAGCTTTTCTGTGCTTATTAGTCATAACTAAATCTGTTAGGCAAAACTATTTTCATTTATTATTATTATTTTATTATCACTACTATTATTTATTTATTTATTTATTTTTTAAATGAAATAGACAAGCACATGCCAAAAAAGTTTTTGAATAAGTGAATATAAAGTGGAGAACTGCGGTTCTTATTGAAAGGGGAAAAGAACTTTCGAAGGTTTATTCAGTATTTTTTCCACAAACGGGAAATACTCACAAGCAAACGACACATTGAAAACGAACATTCAAGAGAAAAAGCCATGAAAAATACAGGCATGCAGAGTGTCCGAATAAATTTCTCAAGACTGTGAGAAAGTGTTGTATTTGATGGCAACATCAGAACTACAGTGATTTCTAAAGCTGCATCTCGATCGACTTGACCGGTACAGAAAGAAGGAAGAATAAGATGAAACTATCTGCAGTAATGGCTCGGAAAGCGTGGCATATAGGAGACCCAAGCGGTGTATATTTGTTTACAACAGTGTGTTTCTTTGCACCTTGAGAATTCACCTTTTAGGGTGTTTAGAAGACAATTGAAACTGAAAATGTTAGTTTAAAATTATAGCATGTGAAAACTTTATATTGTAGTAATTTTTTTGTCTTTCATTATAGCTGTTAAAAATTTTATACTATTTGTTAATTGGCATGTTAGATAGTTGCACCCGAGATACCAGACAGAGCCTTCGAGATAATTTTTGATGCAGAGAATGTATCAACTATTGAGGCACAATAAATGACACACACAACTCAAAAGCTGGAGATATACATATATATATATTTATTTATGTGTATGTATATGTATGCAGTTCTTCCAATGAAAAAGTAGTTCCTTCATGTCTATGCGGGCGTCTCAAGGTTGTTCTTCTGGTGATCTCAGTATACATAGATAAATTTAGATTGTGTCAAAAAAAAGTATACAAAAATATAATACTAGCAGCGCTATCAAACACCTTACAAACTAATAGACGATAACATAAACCCTCACAAATACGATCCACCCTCTATTACTTGTACACCACTCAGTGTTCCTAGGCATTTTTCTGTATAGTCTTTCCAACGAGTACTTCTTTCTTGCCTTTGGAGGCGTGACTCAGAGGTAGTTCTGGTGGTATCAATCAGTACAATCTTATTTTCAGAAAAAGGACAATCAATATATGGCTTAAACCACAAGCTATTATGTACGATAAGGAAAATCCTTTCAAACAATGAGATCTAGCTTACAGTTTTATAAATAATAAAATTATAGTTTTATAATTTTATAAATAATAAAATTATAGTCTTATAAGATTAAATAGAATAGCTCTTAAGAGAAACTTTTTTTTTTTATTAAAAAATGCAAAGGGCGCCATCATCACAACTATAAAAGCCTGCAAGTCTTGCATTGTAGAATCCAACTTCTATCAGCGTGTAATCCTCAGCACCACACGATGCCTACTAACATTGATTGGGCAGCCCGAAATGAAATTTTATCCAAAAGGCAATAAAGTGAAGCCAATATAATATGGTGGATATATTCCAAGTCGTCAAGTACAAAAGCACATAGGACAAGGGTACGTAACACACTAGAAATATTGAACTGATTGACGATCATTCGGAACTTTTGAAAGTTGAATTCAACTACTTTGAAGATGGTTCGAGTCACGTGTAACAATAACTGAACCACAGCAGTTTTGAAACTTCAAAGGCAAGCTTTATTAACACAGATGAAGAAGTTAATAAAATTAAGGAACAAGCTATTTTGAGATCTGTCAAAGAAGAAATCCACTGACCTGTTTGTTATAACTATATTTCAGTTCTTTCCATATGTTTATACCTCGCCATTTCAAGGTGTCTCGCCCCCAGGGTATAAATCAGCTCCGAAAAACCTATGTACAATCTAATTAACTTGATCCAAAAATTCCCACAACTTTATGCTACTTATTTACTTGAAGAGCTCATCCAAGTTGCAACTGTTAGAATCGGTTTGTTAACCGTAAAGAATCATTCTTCACTTGAGAAGAAGCCTATAAGCGGCAAACTCGTCCAAACCATGTCACTCAGATCCCAGTACTGTCCTCCGAAGCATAAAAACAAATCCTCTCAAGTTTTCTAGGCCACTCTTCTCCGAGTACCATAGGGTTCATCTCCATTGCAACTCGAAAGTCCAACATGGATACTGAACTGGACTTGCTTGGTTTCTCTACGTATCTCATAGGCTGCATCCCATTCAAGCCGTGTATTACTCGGCAGTGTCCCTGGTCTATGTGTTTGCATCCAGACCTTGAACCAGCTAGTTCCAAACAGGGCTTTATTAGTCTCTTCAGGTAAACATCAAGACTACTATTCAACAAGCTGGCGCAATCCACTGACATTTTCAATCCTTCCATCTCCAGTTTCTGCTCCAGCCTCTCCATTAGAGAGCTTGTATCAGGTAGCTCGCCACTGTTGTGACAAGTACCAGAGGGCACTGTGGAAGCTGGCCGTTTTGGAAGCAGATTGCGTCTTCTTTTGATATCTTCTAGAATGCCAATAGGAGCTACGAGTGGACTTCTGCCGTGGATGAACGGAATTCCAGCAGCCTGTTCAACCTCTTCTCCATCTTCATCAGAGCAAGGAGGTCTGCTACCCAAAGAAAGCAGCTCTGAAGCACTATGCTGTTCTTGAATTTTAGGTGTCGAATTTTCACATGGAATGCAATGGCTCTTCCCTTGAGGTCCAAGAGGGCTCGGACGGTCCCTCAATTTGAGATCACGAATACTCGGGGTTCTCCCCTTTCGAGGCGACTGCAGAAAATCTCTGCACAGTGACTGAAGGCCACTTCTTTGGAATCCATTAGGAACTTTAATGCTCAAGGAACCAGCTTCGTTGCTTACTTTTGGTGGGGGAGTCATGGAAAGGCTTGCGTTTTTTAGAATTGATCTGATGAGTTTATTATGAAGTGGAAGATTCTCTTTCCCTATAGTAACAATGCAGAGTTTGTGAAACTCAATTTTGCCGATCTTAAGGCTCAAGTATTTTGTCAAAAGACTAAAATACATTTCTGCTTTTTGGCGTCCAAGCTTGCTCTCGATCTGTGATTTCAGCTCCAAAGTGTTTATGCGAGAAAACTGCCGACTTGCCGGCATTTTAAAATTCCAAATCCTCACTGTCACAAAATAAATAAATAGTCAATTAAAGAAATGCCCAATACAATGCAAAAATCAGCATTCCAAAACTCAGTTCAAGCCCAAAAGACTGAATCCGAAACTTCTTTTGTCTCTTTCCCACATACAATACCATCATATGACAAGCAATTTTCCGTCCAAGAAAAGCATTGGTGTCCACTAATATAAGCTGGATTAGAGATAAATAAGTAATAATGCACTTACTACTTCAACTAAAAGACCCAATTTTACACGCAAAATTTTACAGTAAATTTAAACAGTACAACAATAAAAAAGTACATAAATACTTCAATTTCAGGTCCATTAAATAATTAACAGCCAGAATTCATCATTTCAATTCAAACCCCAAGACCCCTTTTTGCCCCCTTCTATTTTGGCAATGAAATTCCACTTGGCGGAAAAAGTCAACCGGACTTGCTCAAACAAACTGAATAGCCCAAATATGTAAAATCGAAACAAAAGGAACAAAACCCAGAAAAAAAATCAATCTCAAAACTTATATCTACTTTTGAAACTTCGAAATTCTTCAAATTTCAGAGAAAATTGAAAGCCAAACCACAGAGGAAAAAAAAAACACTAAACTGCTTGCAGTGATCAAATTCAACTTACAGACGAACAAGATTTAAGAAAACAATAGAAACCCAATCAATTAAGCATTTCAAAGCTTCCAAGTAAAGAAATTAAACTTCCCAATCAAAACCCAGTTGAGAATTCGACCAAGAAATTACAAACAACGTTTGCAAGCAAAAAAAATTGAGACAAAAAGACGAAGAACCCGCGAAGAACGAACAACAGAAAACCAACCTTGATTAGCAGAATCCTAAGAGAATCGGAGTGGGCTTCACTTTCAGGAAGTGTATTTTGCGCGATCACTCACTCTAGACGAGCTTAATTTTTTTTCCCTATTAATTCAGAGATTAGGGCGAAGGAAGGAAAGAAAGAAAGGGGAAATGTTTTTTTTTTTTTTTTTTGGGGGGTTTTCAGAAGCTTCTGAAGTCGTAGTAGTAAAAGGGTCAAAGACACGTGCGTTTATAACAAAAGCGTAATGAGGTAGAGCTATAACAATTTGTTGTTGTCGTTTTTATTTTTTATTGTTGGCGGGTGCTTCAAAGTTGAGTGTGTAAAGTGAAGTACTAGAATTTATAACTATTACTACAACAACATCCAATCACACATAGTTAACTTATGACTTTTGGGATTTAGGATGTTACAACAACTCACAGGTACACACAAAAAAGGCCTTCACGTTGTCTTTCTTTACATATATATATATATATATATTTCTATTGTATGTAGTATGCATTATGCCTTCTCAACAATCCACTTGACACGATTGCATATATAAAATATATATAACATGTAATATGCATATATTTTATATATGCATTATGAATTTTTTGGAATTTGGGGCCTTTTAACATGGTATTTGATAACCATGATTATGATTACCAAATAATTTAAAATTCTTACATGTTACAGTACAAAAAAAAGTTACTATAGTGTAGAACTCTCGTATATTATAGTGCTTTGAACCACAACTATGGTTTTAATTATAGTTGCAAAACACCTTAAGTAGTTTTTTTGGACTTAAGCCTTTTTGGTACTTTAGTTAGAACTAAATAGTTCTAACTTACTACAATGTAAAACTCTCAACAACTAAAGTAAAAAAAAAAAAAAAAAAATTGCTGCAGTGTACAGCTCTCATATGTTACAGTTCTTAAATTTAAAACTTTAGTTACAATTAAAGTGTCAAACAGCCTATTAGGAAAAATTAAAATGTACGACCAAGTCATTATTAACAGTTATTGTAAATAATATTTTTTTCTAAAATTAATTGTAGTAAATAACTGATTTTGAAAATATTTGTAATAAATAACAAATTTATAGTGTAAATAATTTATTTACCTCCCTTGTTTATGGTGTACATAAATATTATTTACACGGTAAATAGACTTAAGGTGCAAATAATATATTTATCCTTTTGTTCACAGTCTAAATAATTCTTATTTATATAGTAAATAAATTATTTATATCATAACCTACTATTTACTTCAAAAGGTTTTAAAAATATGTTATTTCCTTCATTCTCCCATTATTGTTATGAAATTGAAAGTCACCATTATATTTAGAATATCTTAAAAACATCTTTAATCACATGATAATTATTTTAATGATATTATATTACAAAATTACATAGTAATTATTTTAATAATATTATTTTATGACATAAGTAAAATATTTACAAACTAAAGTCATATTTTAATTTAATAAACATAATTGAGCCATATGTATTATTAATGCTTTAGACTTAAGCCACCTACATTTCTTTTTTACCCACTAAAGTCGTCATGATATTCTTTTTTTTTTTTTAAACAGTACTGTGTATGATAGTGCCTTTTTGGGAATATTCAAACTAAGTGTCAAATTTGTTGCTAATTAATCAAAAAAAGCCTTAATTATTTTAAATAGTAATTAATGATGTGCTTTTTTTAATGCTCATATATTTGTATAAAAATTTGATAGGAAATTGATATTTAAAAAGAAAACTTTGCTATGTGGCCCTAACAATACTCATCTTCTAGTCGTTTTTATTGGTGAATAGTTCTAATAATCATTTTAGGGATTTTGTAATATGATGCTTATTAGGAACGTGTGTTTCTAAAAATCAAATATTTTTAGGATTTAATAGTGTGCAAATTTAACATCTAGAACTGTGCATATTTGATAGTGTTTAATTACGACTTGATAAATTCATTAATGATTGCAATTGTTAGATTTACTTACCATTACATATTAATTTTTTATAAAAAAATTATTTTTCTTTTCTGAAAAAAATAATCCCTAAACTTTAATTTTCTGTCAGCTTCAGTTTTCTGCCATTAAAATAAATGAAGGACTTCTAAAATTTAATAGGGATACACATCTTATTGTGCAGCAACCGAAAATTTACAAAGATTTAACATTAAATTCAAAGATTTCTATTTAAAAGAAATTTAATTGCAATGATGATAGTATTTTGGTTCATCTAACTAATTATGTAAAAATTTTAATTACTATATGTGATTGAGAGGTTATTATCTCTATTGAAATTTACTTTTAATGTCGATAATTAAAATGGGCAGAAATTAGAGCTCAAAAGTAATCGCTGATTAGTCAAGATAAGGAGTTTGGAGATCAAAGTGATACCACGTCGCTGATCATAAACAAAGACTAACAATGCTACAACTCTAATTTATTATGATTATACAGTCACCTAATACTTCACATTATTATTACTCGAACTTCCAAACCAAATAAAAGTGGGAAGTTTGGTCTTAGTTCTGGTGGTAGAGATTTTAGAGTTACAGTCATGCTAGAATTGATCATTATATTTCCTTGGAAAAAAAAATGAAAGAACGGATTATCATACAAATTTGCCAAAAGTCTAATGAAATCTGAACAACGGTTTGAAGACATTCATAATTTGTAACGTAGGAAAATGTGAGAAATAACGGTGAGGAAATTAACGAAAAACAAGGATTCGATAAAAAACTTTCTTATGTACAATATTAATGCATCCTGACATGTTTATATCAAGATGTATGTTTTTCTCATATGATGTATATGAAAGAGCCATTTATATGTTTTATTAGTCGTGTGTGTCTCTTCATGGTTTTTTTCCTTGTTGGAACTTGGCACACATATTGTCCTTTCAAGCATTTTAATACAACCTATTGACGGTTTAGATTTGTGGTCAGAATTGAGTCATTAAATTAATATGTCGTGATCTTTTAATTAGTGTTTGCATTTCTCTCATTTATAATGCAATTTCCATTTAAAATTTTATATTATCGTAAATATGATTAGTTTAGGTTAAAAGCACTTTCAAAAAAAATATATTGTACTAAAACTAAAGCATTCCCTTCAAAATTTTTTTTTTTTTTTCAAAAATCCTTTTCATTTTCACAAAGTTAAAGCTCCACTACTTATAAAATTGTAAATTTTAGTCTAATATGTAGTGTTTCTAAACTAGGTTTCATTGTTTTCTGATAACAACTTATAACTTATGCGGTTAAATAAGAATGTGTTTTTTCCTGACCGAATGTGATCCTGATTGCTTGACCAACGGAGACTGAGACAAGTAATAATATCCTTGTGTCTTTGTCGACAGTTGTAGGTTATTACATAAACACTGAAACCCTAGCTTTGTTGGTGTAGTTATACATACAGTTTGCGAATTACTATGATCGCAAATTAATTATATACAGTAATTATTTCCACTGTTTACTTGGATCTCTAGTTCCCAGAATGGATGTTTCTGGTGCACGCAACATCACCGAACTAGTTCCCAGAATGGATGTTTCTGGTGCACGCAACATCACCGAACTAGTCGTTATATCATAGAAAATCCTTTTCATTCCAAGAATGGATAAAACTTCTTCACTCACAGAATAAAAGATCCAGTCTAATTTATAGTCTATTTTTAGACTGAGATCTTTTT
>CAMOHE010054275.1:0-91854 GCA_946598075.1 Artocarpus hirsutus | reverse complement strand
AGTTCCCAGAATGGATGTTTCTGGTGCACGCAACATCACCGAACTAGTCGTTATATCATAGAAAATCCTTTTCATTCCAAGAATGGATAAAACTTCTTCACTCACAGAATAAAAGATCCAGTCTAATTTATAGTCTATTTTTAGACTGAGATCTTTTTGTAAGCACAAGACTAAATAGAAATGCTCTTGTATCGTCTCTACAACACATACAACATGTTTCATTATATCTCGTTATATATATATATATATATATAGCATGCCAAAAAGGAATATTGATAGACCAAATTTGCAGATGTATATACAAAGATAATTGAACAAATTGATGTTCATAAGTTAAGAAGATATTCTTGAAGTATAGATACCTATACACGATTGACATATATAAAGTTATAAAAACACAATTTATTTCAGACAGACTGATATATAAAAAGTACATAATAACTGGTTATTTTCCCGACAAATTAAAAAACGAGACAAAACTGCTTCAACACTGTTTTCAAGTTCCATTGAAAAAAAAAAAAACCAGTGTGCTCAGACATTTTTCCGTTATCGGCTCCTAGCATATGTTTCTTTCATTAGGCGTCGTCAGGTTTTACTGATGGATCTTCATTTGAGGGTCTCATCTTATGTACTATAGGGTCAATTCTTATCTGTAGTTTTCTATATTGCTTCCATATTTACCTTCTGCGGTTGATCAATCTCTACTACTGTTTAGAAAAAAGAATGTACAAAACCCTTTTTTTTAAGATCAACTAATAAAAGATGATCACCCCGTCATGGAATTTAAAGAGCTAGAAACATATAAACGTTAAAATTTCTAGAAATCGGCACAAAAACCATATGGATCGATTACACTAATTTTCTTGCTTTAATTTTCAATTTACAAACTAACAGTTCAAAAGACCTTATCCTAATTATAAGCAATTAATATTCCTGAGTGATCATACTCTTCACATACATGCAAATTAGAACACGTGATCAAATCAATTCAACTCCCTAGAAGAACAAACTACAGGTAGAAATTAGAAGATCATTAATTAGCTAGCTAGACACTAACAACAAGAAGATGACGAAGAAGAAATTAAATCAGATAACTAAGATTACTATAACATACTTTGGAATTAATATTAATTAATTAAGCAGGCAGCCAAACAGTGGCAAACACAACATTGTGTCCTTTCCATGTGAGCACAATGTCCTCCTCTTCCCTCTTCACTCCCCAACCGGCCGCATGCTCGTCCAGCATCGCCTTCACCTCCGCCACCGCCTCCTCGCCGAAGCTTACGCTCCGAAAGCACGCGTTCCGCATGCGCTGCACCCATCTATCCTTCGTCTCCAGCCTCTCCACCCTCTGAATCCCCTCATTCGCCACCACATTCTCTATCTTCCAACAAATCTCCGCCTCGTACCACTGCCTCTGCTTGCTCCCCTTGGGCAAAAAAGTATCAACCGTATCGTACGGAATCCAAAGATAATTAAAAGCCGATCTTAATCTGCACACGAGGTTGTTCGACGTCAAGTCGGCGTCCTCGTCGACCAAAACGACAACGGTCGGCTCGAGGCTACGGATTGCTTTGAGAAACATCGTCCGAAATGGGAGTGTCGACGTTTCTTCCGGGATGTAATGGAGTTTCATATGACAGTTGATGATGAGAGCCTCTCCGGCAGTTTCGGAGTATACTAGGTTTTGGAGACGGAGTTGTTCGATAAGGGAGGCGAAGCCGTCGGAGTAGCTAGAAGGGATGGCTCGGAATTCGAGGACGACGTTTCGGGATCGGGCAAAATTCACCAGCTTCGCGCCGAGCTCTTCGTAGGAGAGGTCGAGGACTGGAGGGATCGCAACGGGGTCGTTGTTGCACTCGGCGGCAACGGTGAGCTTGATCAAGGGCGGGACCTCGCCGTTGTGGTGGCGCGTAGCGATGGCGTCGACGAGGGTGGGGATCTGCATGCAGTGCGTGAGGCTGAGGTCGACGATGTGGACGACGGGGCGGCCGTCGATGGCGTCGAGGATGGCGGCGTTGGCGGCAGTAAAGCCGAACCGGTGCCAAGGCGTGAGGTCGATGAAGTTGGCGAGCTCAATGACGGAGAACCGGTGGGTCTCGACGGCCACGTCATCGTCGTCGGAGGGGAGCACGTTGCAAGTTCCTGTCCTAGCGGCGCGTGAGATCAACGAGCGGAGGAACCCGCATGTTAGCCGCTGGTTGGCGTCTCCGTCGGGCGGGGCGATGTTGTTGAGGACCCACAGGATCTGCTGGGCCAAAGTGACGTCGTTTGACTCGATGGCGTTTGCGCAGTGGACCAGCAACTGTTCCATGCAATTCGCATCGCCAAAGCTCGACCCTCCTCCTCCTCCAACGCCCAGCGCCTTGGAAGTAGTAAATCCCGGCCATGGACGTGACAAATTACTATTGCCACGGGGGTGTTGGTGGTGAAGAATTTGGTTGTTTTTGTTCATCATGATTGGGAGATTAATGATGGTGTGTAAAGGTGGTGGTGGAGTCTCATGAGCACTATTACCGAATTGCATTTTTTTTTTTGGGGTGAATTTGATGAGAGAGAAAGAAGGGAAAAGAATTGCGTTCGGAGAGAAAAAGAGACGAGACTAATAGTGGCTACGGGTGAGCATCGAGAGACGAGCCCAAAAATTTGACAGAACAGTTTGGGGGAATTCTGCAAATGAATCGAAGGGGAAATGGACAGTTCAGCTTTTTGGGAGGATTTTGGTTTTGGCTTTATTTGTTTTTTTTGGTCCAGCTTTTCTTTCTTTCTTTCTTTTCATGGAAGAGGAGAAAAAAGGGGGGAAAATAAAACACATTTCTCATCCCAAAAGAGATCAATTTTTTTATTTTAAGTAATTGGAAGTCAAATTCGGCAAAAGAGACCTTTCGTTAGCACCTATTCAGGCTTTTTTGCACAGGCGATAAGGCTATAAGGTGTTATAGTATGAGCACTAAAACAACCTTTTCATTGCTACAAAAAGGTCTAAACTTTAATATCTCCTCTTTTGCATCAACTTTTTGCAGCTTTTATTTTTTTTTTTTCCTTGTTTTCAGAATTACAGATCACCAAGAGAGAGATGGGAAATAGAAGAGGGTTTTTTTTTTTAATTTATTATTATTTTTTAATATGTTTGATTTTGGTGGCATGTGAAGTAGCCGGCCAGGGGGTTGTCTTTATGTGGGAGTTGTGATTTTGTCATGTAATGGACTGAGTTTTGATTGGTGGCAGGCATGAGCCTTTTTTTCTCTGCCTTCCCCCATAAAAATCATCACGGGCAATAATATCCTGCGGTACGTATATATCATGGACAAATCATTCTTCTGCAGTTATTTTAATCTTTTCCCTTTCTTTCTCTACAATCCATGATTGTTTTGAGAATGAGCTGGTCTCTTTCTCTATACATGACTCCCTCTATCCTAACTGTTCAAGGAATATATTTGCGTAGTGTGTGTGCCTATATATATATATATATATATGATCATCATGTATGTATGTATGTTGTATGGGGTTGATTGGTAGTCCTTATTTGAGAAAGAGAGAGAGTGTGTTTGAGAGAGGAAACCATTAATGTAGAATAACATTGAAAGAGATAAGCTATATGTGTGTGTGTGTGTTTATATATATATATACACGAACCTCATCTGCAGCTCTGACAATGACCATTCCTTTGTCTCATCGATGCTCGTAAATATTTTGGCAGCCATGACTCATCGGAGGGACCCTCTCTTTCTCTGTCTCTATCTGGCGCCAATTTTAAAAACTCTACAAAAGAATCGCCAAAACGATAGCGTAAGCTTCAGTTTCAATCACATAACCAACAAAACCGGACGTATGAATTTATTGAAAACTCAACAGTGCATGCATATGGACTATTAGAGTAGAGACTGAAGTCCACCAACAACATTAAAAATTTATTAGAAAATTAATAAACAAAAAAGCTCATGCGAAAAAAACAAATTTATAAAACTAAAAACTGATGGTCTAGACTTAATAATAATGAAATAAGTCCAAACTAATTAAACTTCAATAGTCCCTCTTGCTTTTTTTGTTTTGTGCTAACTAATTATGTATGTCCCCATTATGTTTTTTTTTTTTTTTTGAAGTCTTCGTTAGCGCTTTCGTCACAATATACACACAGATTATAGAAATAGTGTCACAAACACACACACACACACACACACACACACATATATATATATATTCATGTTTATTATTACTTCACAAGTGAAGATGCTCTCTAGCAATACGTTAATTTTATCTTCCTCCAGCCTTTTTTTCTCAAAAGAATTTCATATCCCTATTTGTGAGATTATCTTATCCAGGTACCCGTTTTGGATTTTCACTGCAAAAACTTTATGTATGGCATGTAGAAGGAATCTAAATATTTGGGTTTAGTATATCATGTGAAGAGCACGTCCCCTTTGAAACAGGGTCCATACATAAACACAATTTTCGGCTACATATATTTCCATCGTATATATTCCACTAATGGGGCACACTGCAAATTATATATATATATATATATCCCACACACGTGATATACTTGGTGTTGTTCCCTCATTATCCCCAACCCCACTTTAAATAGACTACTCAACCATGACAGCCATAACAATGTTGAAAATATTGCTTACTCTATTGATATAGAAAAAGACCACCTCCAAAAGTCCAAATTTTACCCGAATTATCTATTTTTTCACCCACCAGTGATCACTATTACATGTTTTATCACCATGACCTATTTTTTTTGTCATTGTAAATGTGTCATGTGCATCGTTAAACATGACAAAAAGTGCATGATTAGATGTCGGGTTATAGGTTCGATTTCATTTATAATCTTTATTTTTTAATTATTTATAATATAGCATATGCTATGTGTTAATTGAAATAGTCTTAAATTAATTCGTCTAATGATGAACACACACATATACACATTACACCTACATAACTCACGTTATGCACACATTTATAGAACTTAAAAAATAAACAGACACACACACATATATTTGCATACACACACGCATTTTTTTTTCCATATTTATCATCTATTTTTCTATTTATACAATATTCCAACAATGGCATTAATTTTGATGTACTTGATCGGCATGACATTTTAAAATGTGTGACAATATTTCCGTACGTACCATTATTGGTTGTTGTACATATCTTTATTCTTTTTCAGAAGAACTACTACATAAACAGTACTAATCTTAAACTACTTGTGTAGCCTTAAAATTAATGTGAGCCCACAATATAATATTGC
This sequence comes from Artocarpus hirsutus, assembly GCA_946598075.1. Lineage (NCBI taxonomy): Eukaryota > Viridiplantae > Streptophyta > Magnoliopsida > Rosales > Moraceae > Artocarpus > Artocarpus hirsutus. Next base: position 86,594 of record CAMOHE010054275.1, on the reverse strand, counting down.
TTTTTTGAATAAACTGATAAATATAATTCAAAACGTACGCTAGAACCCAAGAACCCTACTTTTTATCACCAGATAAAAGTTATCAGAAAAGGTTACAGAAGCCGAAAGGTTATATATATTATGTTGTTACCTACCACGATTTTTATGCCAAAAGGAAGAAGACAGACTAACTTTTTGTCACTTACCTTTTTGTAACAAGTGTACATAGATCATAATATATATGTATATATAAGACATACATATTTAATTTAACGGAATTTATCTTTCCTAGGCACTCATCAAAACACATGCAACTGAAAAAGATTATAAGAAGAATCCAAAGGAAGCAGCATATAAAGAGAATCATGCAAGTTAAGAAAAATGAGATTTAAAAGTTAAGAAAAATGAGATTTAATAATCCCATGTTAGTACTTTGAGGAGGATTCCAAAACTTTTTAGATACAAAGACTACAGGACATATTGGCCAAAGTAAAACACACCAAGCATATGTGTTGGAATTTCACAGCAGAGAAAATTCTCTGGCAAACCCCCATGGGGTTTGATTTTCTTTTCACTGTAAATCAACACAAAAAACAAAGGCATTAGCATGGAAGTAAGGAATGTTACCATGTGCTAGAGACACCCATTTAAATAAGCAATTCTTTTTTCTTTTTGGTTTAGTTTTGAATTATTTTGGATTATAATTATAAGCACATTAGCTTAGAATAATTTTAGTTTAATTTAACTGAGAGAGGAACTTACCCAAAACCTATGGAAGCCAAAGGTATAAAGACACCAGCTTTGGATATTGTGGCGCTACAGAAAAAGGACAATCCTACTTTTTGGAAAATTTCAGCTAATTTAAATTAAAAAAGAATCCGATCTATGTAATTGCAAAGAATTTTTGTGATAAAAGGTCCAAAACTGCCCACCCAATCATTACTAAGGCATGGTATTCTTTCTTGAAGGAAATGGATTAAGAATTAATATCAAGCATAAATTATACGTGCTGGCATCTAATGGGTCTATGCGTAAGATGTAAATTAAATAAAGCCAAGAGAATTTGTAGCCATCTTATATAGATGCTAGACAAGTTAATTACTTATGAAATTGACAAGTTTCAATACTTGCATGATCTCACTATCATGCATGCATAATTGGTGCATGTTGTGATTTAAAAAATTTCCATTGTTTTGCTTACTTGTACTTTGAAATTATGCTACCGTTTTTGGATTTTCGTTCAGAGAAATGTTAAATTTTTCTTATAATATATGCTACAAAATCACTACATAGTACTATTTGTTTTATGCTCTGTGTTTGCTGTTTGATAGCAACGTTGGTATGACATTATGCAGCTTGACATTTAAAGCAAACCGCAAAAGTCCCGAAGTGTTTCTACAGATATTCAAACGTCAAGTGAGGGTACAAATACAGTTTTTAAAACAGAATTAAGATAACTCGTGAATTTAGCGGTGGATTTATCTAAATTTCTCAGATAATGCGGTGATAGTGTACCCCCAACTTAGTAGAAAACATGAAGAGAAAATTATGTGGCATGCCACACTCTTAAATTATCTATTTTTTTGTACCTCAAAAATACAGTTTTAAAAAAATTATGCCACCACCCAAGTGTTTCTATAGATATTCAAACTTCATGAAAGGGTAAAATGCAGTTTTTAACACAAAAATGGGACAACTTGTTGATTTAGGGCAGTTTAAGATAGCTTATGCTTTTATTTTTGAGTAGTAAAAAAAGAAACATAAACTAAAGCTTTTTAATTACATATGCATGGGAATTTATAATTTGTTATTCACAAATAAATTGTTAAAATCATGTAACTGAAAAAACTTTTTGACAAGCACTTTGTTTATAAGGACCAAGGAAGAAGCTTGATAAAAAGCTAAAATCTTAATTTTCTTGTCTAACAAAACACGCCTAAAAGCAACTTTTGGTCTAAATAAGCTAAACATTATTTTTTTAAGCTATACTAAATAGGAACTCAGTGGTAGATTTGTCTTATAAGTTTGATAATACGGACACCCAACTTAGTAGAAAACATAAAAGGGAGAAGGAGGGAATTATTAATGGGGAATAAAAATAAATAGGCCAAAATATAATAGTGTTTAGTAAGTAACCCACTTAAATTACAACAAAATTTATTTTTATATAGAATGACATAGTGAAAAAAATGAAACAGTAGAGAGAGAATGACAAACAAAAACAAGAAGAAGAAGAAGACGAAGAAGAAGAAGAAGAATAATAATAATGTGGTAAGATTAGAAATTCAAGTGTTTAAAAAGAGCACCTTATTGCAAAATGTTATGCACTTAAATATTTTTAAAATGTATTATTTACTTACATTAAGAATTAAAATTATGCTATTTGGTACAATTTCCCAATATAAATTAAAATCTTCCCTTTGAATGGAGGCCCAAGCACACTAAAAATTCATATTTCTTATTCTCTCATTCTCTCAATCTCTCTAGACTGCCCACACAAAGTTTAATCATTGATTAAGAATATGAGGTCTATGATGGAGAATATATTGGAGGCCAATAGTATTCATTGTTAAGTCCAAACATATATTATTTTTGTTGAAGATTACACTAAAGAAGTTCTTGGAAGAAAATTTTTTATTGAGGTAATTTCCTATTGTGAAGAAAAATTTTATGGAGGTAGTTTCTTAATCGCACATAATTCTCATATGCTCCAATCCTAAATTGTGTTGCTGTATTTTTACTGTAATGATATAAAAAAAAATTATCAAAAGAGTTTTTTTTTTTTTTTTCGAGATTTTCTATTAACATTAATGCCTACTGCTGATGGTGAAATTCGCAACTACACTCTCAGGAAATCTGTTTTCACCGTCATGTTGCTCTCATGTAATCAACGATAATGAATGCACACAAATAAATAAGACACAAAAAATTCACAGTGGCTCACTTGCAACAGAGCTAAGTTCACTTTGGTGAGAAAAAACGAATTCACTATTTTTCCGAGAATTATAAGTACTAATGCATATATGAAGACGTAGGGCATTTTCATGAGTCTGGCGAGGTTGTCGATAAATTTTTGTATTTATATGGTGTTGGACAAATTGATTTGGTGATGCAGCATAATTTTTAAAATTTTTATAACCGAAAATCTAACTTAGTTTCCTATAAACAATAAATATAATTTTAATTAAAATGCGCTTTTTGAAGATTAGAAACAGCACTCCTGACTAATCAAAGAATCTCAACCCTCAGAATTTCAATGCTATGTCTCTTCCTCCAAGTTGTTGTTTTGTGGGTACAACTTAGCAGAATTTAACCATAGCTTTTCTCCATCCAAATACTATAGTGCTAGTAGAATTAAGAACACTAAAAGGGAGTGAACAAAATTACTCTTTGAGATTTGCACTATAAAAGTCTTTTAATATGTGAAGACCTAAAACTTTTATTTATAGAATTGGACCTAAAACTTTTATTTATAGAATTGATTAGAGGAGCCTAAAGTCTATCATGACTCTAAGCCACTCGCTAATATCATTGGGCTCTATTGAGTGTCTCATGCCTATCAACAACAGGGGAGATTTAAATTTTCAGCCAATCACAACTGTGATTATCTGCATCATTTCATTTAAATTAGAATTTCATTATTCAAAACAATTTTCTAATTTAAATTATTATGCTTTATTCAAAATCAAATATAATCAAGATTTAAATTAATTATTCAAATACAAATAATTAATTATTCTAAAACCGAACAATTAAATTTGAATAAATATTTTTCTAAAATTAATTAAACAATTAATTATCTAAAAACCCCTGTAATTGGCGCCAACAATCCAACTGTAATGTGGGCATGCACATCTATAGATCCAGTAGCCTATTCAACATAACCTCATGTATTACATGTGGTAAATTGCATCTACATAGCTTATCAATGAATTAGTGAGCTTGCATTAGGATCTGATAGATATATATTTATCAAGCTCCAATATTAATAGAATTGGTTGGAGGAGCCTAAAGTCTATAAAGATAAGAGGAATTTTTTCTTTCCTCCTTCTAAGCTACTTGCCAATCTCATTGGGCTCTACTAGTGTCACACGCCTATCAACACTAGGAGAGATTCAAATTTCCAGTCAACACGGTTGTGCTTATTTGCATCATTCCATTTCAATCAGAATTCTATTATTCAAAACAATTTTCTAATTTAAATAATTATCCTTTATTCAAATTCAAATATAATCAAAATTTAAATTAGTTATTCAAATACAAATAATTAATTATTCCAAAACCTAATAATTAAATTTAAATAAATTTTTTTGAAATTAATTAATGAATTAATTACACATAAATCCCTATAATTGGTGCCAACAATCCAACTACACTATAGGCATTTACACTGATAGGCCCAGTAACCTATTCAACATAACCTCCTATATTATATGTGGTAAACCATATCTACACAGCTTGTCAAGGAATTTGTGAGCTAGCATTGGTATTTGATGGATAAATATTTATGAAGCTCCAATAATAATGGATAAATTCATCCCTGATTGATTGTTCGTTTAATTATTAACTTTAATAGCATTCCATTAAAGAAGCACTCTTAATAATATACCTATAACAAGGCTAGAAAATGACGGGTCTTGTTCATGACCTCTATGCATACGTGTATCCCTATAGCTTATCCATCATTTCACTTATTTTGAAAATTCCACTTACAACAAATACAAATGGAAAATCATTTGGTTACTACATGCATCCAAACGACCAAGGCATTATTCTTTTCTAAACTCTCGAATAATTTTTTGGGGAGGATAACATTAACTCTTTGTCAGAGAGCTATGTATTTCGTGTTTGTAGATTATGTTGTCATCGAATATAGGTTGCATCTTCAACATACCTACAATGGAGCCTTCGTTCATCAGATTTCCTGCCTTTCGTATATTAAATTAGGGCAAAAAATACAGATTATGACATGATGACATGATACGAATCAGACACTTTTTTTTACTAGTTAGGGTTAAAAAATTAACCACGAGTCATTTTAATGTCAACTTGAAACTGACCTTTCAAAAACGGGTTGTGTTCAAGTCAACCTGCATGACACAAAATGACCCATATGATCTGCCATTATTTATTTAAATATTTTTAAAATGATTTCCCCTATTATCAAATATACCTATATGACAAAATCTTAGATCACTTAATCTCAGACCAAGCTTCAAACTAAATTGATTTTAACTCTTGTAGAATAAGAAGATGATTTTAGCATGAATATTTGAGACTTTTTTTTATTTTTCTAGACTTGTTATTTTGTTAGACTTGTTATATTGTTGGTATTGGACTTGTTATTTTGTTGGATGTTTTTAAAAATTTTTATGACTTCATTTTTTGTTATTATAGTATGGAACTCATTTGATTTTGAGAAACTTTGTTTTATATTTGTTTTTATATCATAATTGTGTAATTTTAAAGCTAAAAAAATCATGGGTTAGTGCGGATTACTATAGGTCATTAACTGGTTATGGGTTGGTGGCAGGTTGTAGGTCATTAGCGTTTAATAAGTTGCATAAGAAGTGGGTTAATATGGGTTGTGTTTGTGTCAACCCGTATCAAAACATGTAGTTTTTGTTAATCCGTTTGTGTCACGGGTTGGGTTAGTGTCAAGCTTTGTAAAACTTGACCCTCAACCCGACCAACACGAATTGCCACCCCAAATCAAAAGATACCAGCTACAAACATAGAGTCATGAATTTACTTTAAGATTAAGATTACACATAGATTATTGTCAAAGTGAATTAAATTAAGTTAAACAGAATTGTTATTGAATCAATTACACATATGTTTAGTCTATTGTACGACCACTACTATGTCTACTACACCAATGTCTCTACCATGGATTCAATCCACTCCGACGGCCTAGATAAATCGCCTCCCTAATTGGACATAGATAAACTTTCCCTAATTGGACATAGATAAACTTACTCTTTTCATCCCAATATTGTAACCATATAAATACATCACCCTCAAATAAAATTATAGTAAACTAAAAACATTGAAAAATAAAATAAGGAAGGATAAAAAGAACGATAATAGTGTTAAAGTGTCTTCCATGTAGATGATACACCTTAGCCAACACCAGTACTTCTCCCCCCATCTCCTTTCTCCTAAGCTAAGAAAGCTAGATAAAAAGGCTTCCTAATTCTGTTCTAAAGTGATGTATTTATAGGGTGTTACAATATTATGATGAAAAAAAGGTAAGCTTGGATCCTTTTTAGACCAAAATTTGGAGCAAAAATTGGAAACATATGCAAGGGTGACACTTTTCTATGCTACAACATGCTTTTGCTTCATGATACGAATTTCTAGAGCTGTTGGCACTGGGGCACCCAGCCACTACTCCAAAATGTTGATTTCTTCGCTTTTCATGCCTTTGTTAATCGAAACTTGTCTATGGCATCTAGTGAGGAGGGAAATGTGTAGATATGATCTTTAATGCTCCATAATCCTTATTTTCAACTTTCTTTCCTTGATATTAAAACACCTACAAAATACAAAAACACAAATAAAACACAAGAAAATCCAAAAACTAACAAAATAAATACAAAGAAGATGATTGAAAATACATGAAATTAAGTACTTATCAAACCCCACTACACTTATCTTTTGCTAGACCTTGAGCAAAACCTAAAAACAAAGAAAAAGACAAAGAAATACTAAACTCCAAACTTTTAGTCTTAGAGAACAATAAAAAATATGGACTTGAAATTAAATAGGTATTAAGTTATGCTATGCATTCTAAAGCTAATATATCCTACAATAATCATACTTCGTGTGTGCTTGTGAATATAACCAATGTCAACGATTATTATGCTATGCATGCTTTGAACTAGTAAAATCTCATAAACTTCACAAAAAACAACACCCGAGTTCTAATGAGGATGTCAAACATTATATGCTCTTCCTTTAGTGCAAATCTTTACTATGCCGAAGGCATTACTAAGAATCGAAAGGTCTTCAATGTAAGTTATAACAAGGCCAGGGGTAGTGGTTAAAACAAAGAAAGGTATGGATATTAAAAAAAATCCTAAAAACTTTGTCGAGCCCAAGACATTGTAGGATTCTTCAAAGGACACTGCTCAAAGACCATAGAAGTAAAAACATGGGCCTTATATCATTGTATTGGGCATTTGCTTTATTCTAACCTTCCCTGTAACATCTAAATTTATGATAGGAAAGCTCGCAAGATAATTTATTGAAAATTTTATCTCTTTTTTGCCTTTTTTTTCATATAAATATTTATTTTTTTTCTCTTTTTTTAATATAATTTATTGATTTGGCCTTGATGTTAGAGATCTTAGTGCCTTGTTCATTTTCCAAGTGATGCTCGATTAACCATTCGTCTTGAAAGACTTTCGAAAGAGTTCTACTATATTAACACCTGCATGTCAAAACCAAAATGATAGCTAAAGTGAGGGTGTAAAAATCTATTCATATTAGCATGTTTGCCTCTTATAGAATAACATGGCTATTGTGCACAAAGAAATGTGAATATAATCATCACAAAAATATATTAACTAAAGAATAACATCAAGACTTAAAACAATACTCATAATCATTCAAAGTCATAAAAATTAACGTTCATTTCTCATCAAGGAAGCTGGAAGGTTTCCTAAGACTCAAAAACATCTCAAAAACTTAAACTGAAATGAAAATTTTATGAAAAATCTAAAACTTCTATTTTTTTAAGACAAAAAAACAAAAATCTAATGAGAAAGAAACCTAAAAATCCTAAATCTTTCTCCCCCCCACACACTTAATCCTTACGTTGTCCCCAATGTAAGACTAAGCATAAAAGAAAAAAGAAAGACAAAAACAAAAACAAACAAAACATTAAAAGCAATAAAAATAATAAAATGACATAATAGAGGAGAGTCAGAAAGATCAAACCTATTTTGGCGTACTTTCTATCCTTTGGGTTGCATCACAATAAGTGTTTGGTTTAATGTCCTTAGCTTGACTTGGTGAAGCAATAATCAAATAGTGGCTTTTACCTATAGAATTAGGAAACCGTCGACTAATACGCTTTAGTATTTTACGTCTATTGCTATTTTACGTCGTTTAATGTCTTGTGTTGGCCAAAACATGATCAAGTTTTCTTTCCTCTACCCATAGTTGGCCTTCTCATATTCAATTTGTTCTAAAATTGGTCTTATAATTTATTGATGACATAAATTAGCAATAATTTTTAAAAATTAAACATAACAAAAAGTAACAATAAGAAAATATGAGAATTCAATTAAATGTATGGTTTATATGGATATGTATTGTTGTATATATTCTCCCAATTCATCCATCACCTTACTCAAATGCTCATTAGCATACAAGCTGACTTGTGTCCCCCATTCATAATATCTCTCATGTACCTTAGCACAAAATAGTTGTATTCATTGTTTCCCTCTTGTTGGGGTATAGTGTAAAAAGGATGTAAAGACATATATTAGTTTAAATAACAATTCATGCATCTTTAATTCAAATTCCGTAAGTGTGTGTGTGTGTATATATATTAGAATGCTTACCTTTGGTTGTAGAATTTTAGTAAATTCATTAGGGTTTTGAAAAAGACTTGAATTTTTGTTTTTACCTTCTACTCATGTAAGGCCCTAAACACAATTGGTTATTGCAATTAATCAAAAGATATATGCTATAAATTAGCAATAATAAATAATATAGTTTGAAAGAATACACTAACAATTGATTCACCTTTTTAAAGTCAAGGCGTACATGTTGGCCATGTGGATCCAACCATATTACCATATCATTTTGGTGGTAAATGATGGCCATTATCCAATGACCCCTCTATTATATGGTGTAAAATTACATTGTCTGGCTTCTTCATTATTCAAAAAGTCATAGAGTATCCTTGCTCATTCTTCATTCGCTACTTCAACTTGGCTTGCCATATAGGAAGTGATCATGAGTTAATGAACCCATATTTGTCGAGTTAATTTTTGACATGGAAATTATGTCATAATAAACTATATACAAGAAACTAAGATTGTTAAATGATGACAAGTAACAAGTAAAAAGCAAAAAAAATAAAGGATTATTAACAATTAATTAAAACTATAGATATAGTTTTATACCTCATGTATGCCATGACACAGCTTACACTAATTTGAGTAAACTTGGTAAACTAATCAATGTCCTTGGAAGTAATAAAAATAAGCATACCATCGATCTGAGTGATGTCATAAGGCATTGTAATTTTAATTGTGCTAGAGGCATTTATTGATTGCTACAAGTATCTATGTAAGCTTACTATTTTTGAAGGTAATCCTTCCAAATCATTGATTATTTGTGTCACTTCTTTGATATCCTCCTTTTGTTGCCACTTTTTCTCCTTCTTTTCTTTTCTACAAGCTCGTCTATAGGCACTGTAGGCTTCTTGCTTAGTCGATGGTGTTACTCAATTAGAGCTTTGATAAGTTAACTTAGCAACCTGATTTGAATCCATTTTTTGAGACAACCCATAAATCCTCTAAAAGCATCACTCATGGCCATATTTTCCTCTCTCAAGAAAGATAAAAGCATGTCCCTTACATAACATGTATTATTTATAATGTGCACATTACCTTCCTTAAGTTTTTGTGGGGAGAGCCATTATCTATGCCTTTTCCTTTCACAACAATGGTTAACTAAATAATACCATCTTCCTCGGCTGTTGATGATGTTGGAAGCAGACAAGGTTCACCCTCACCCAAGATAATGAGGACGTCTCCGCATATGATGTTGTCACGATATGAATTGTGTAACTTACTTTTGCATTGGTGTGTTCTTCCACTATATGAGCCATATTTTCTTCATTGTGGGAGGTCGAATTCCCTCTATCTTGACTTCTCATGATTTCTTCCTACTTAAAAAACTTAGACTCTATCATTTCTATCTTCTCACATAGCTCAATCACCTCTGCGTTGGAGCTTAAGTTATGGGTGGAATGAAAATACTAAGATTGCTTGACAAGCTGAGATTGTTCAAGTCCCAAATGTTCAAGATTGTCCAATGTAGTAATCAGTATATCATGTGTCTTTTGAGATTGGAATGTGCCTTGTAACGCTTGCTCTTCATAATCATCCCTATAATTACAAAATTAATCAAAGCCAAAACTAACAACACTAAATTTAAATGTTGAAATAATATTAATTATACCATTCTAAAAGTTAAAAACATCAAGTAACTCACAATTTATTGGCCAATCTCTTGGCATCTTGGATTTTCAAAAGTTCCATCCTTTTTTTGTCAAATGAACTTCTAAATGATGTGAGGAGGAGGCATAGTGGTGTTATATAGTCTCATCACATTAAAAAGTTGAGGTTAGTGAAATTTTGTATAATGATTATAAAGTGAATAAATTTTACATACTCATTCTCTCTCCAAACGACCTCACGAGTGCTTAAGATAGAATTTATGTCTCATCTTTTTAGCTTTTTTTGATATCTCTATTTGCTTCTTACTAGGCTTGTATTTTACAAACTTCCTCCATTGGTCCGAACTAATGGAAGGTTAGTTTTTAATTACTTTTCCTAGGAGCTTGAAAACATTGGGATTATCTTTGTGGACTTTAATGAAAGCCTTTTTAACGTTATACTGAGAGTTATGCGCCAAGCATTTGCCATCAATGACTTGCTCATGGTCTCAGAAACAATAAAGGATGCAATAATATATTGTCAAACATGTTCCATATTTTCCTTATTGCTTTTCTTTCTCCACTCCTTTGTTGTTATACGTATGTGCTCTTGAATTAAAACTGTGATATAATATTGGAGCTCATCCCCCTTTTTCGCTATACTTGGATTATTTTTTTTGTCAAATTCAACTTGTATTTTTTGTCCTTTTGACCTTAACCTTGAATTACATTTCATCAAGATTGCTTGCCTTTTTCCATCCTTACTGAGATTAAATTGCTCCCTTTTCAGAAGCTCATAATCATCTTGTTGTTCATTTATTTCCTTATCTATATCAATAAATTCGTTGTCTAACATATTGACTTCTTAAGCAATATCCAACATTCACTAAAATCACATACCAATATTAACTATTAAATAAGTTATAATAAAAACGACAACCAACAATCCTAAATTAACCTAGAAACAATTCATAAAAACTAATAAAAAATTAAAATAAGTTTGTCCTAACACGATTTTAACATACTAATACACCAACATACCAATGTTTATGAAAATTCACACACACTAATATACCAGCATACACTAAAATCACTAATTAATAATATCAATAAAACTAACATATATAACATTCACTAAAATTATATACCAAGATTAACTAATAAATAAGCATGCAATTACAAAAACTGATAACACTAAAACTAAAACTAACACTAACACTGAAACTAATCACCCTAAATTAACAAAAAAACAATTTACTAAAACTAATAAAAAATAAAAACTAACATATCCAAATCATTCAATTCTAAAGATTAAACAAATTTAACAAATAATTTATAAGTACTTTAAAATTATTTTTAATTATAAAAAATCCATTCATAAAATCTAAATATAAAAACCTAATTAATGAAACAACTAATGAAGAAAATTTATTAATAACAATAAATAGAAAACAAACTTAAAATGAATACAAAATGAATTACTATTTACCAATTAATGAAGCAACGATGATGGGACGGTGATGATGAGCAGCAATGACGGGCAACAAGGTGATGACAGCTACAGAGGCGAAGGAAGTCTCGAACAACAATGACAGCGAGTCCAAGGAAAGGCGAGGAGAGGGGTCGGAGGTGGCAGACTCAAACGCAATAGAGTTGGTGCCATTCAATGCGGCGACAACGACGGCGATAGTGTTGAAAGAGAGAAATCGAATTAGTGAGTTTGATTTTTGAAGATAAAAAGAAGAGTACTATTTTAAGAGTTTGACTTTGGAATGGGTGGGCTGGTAATGAAACACTTTAGACAACGATCTTATATAAACCATTGTGATATGTTTAATATTAGACGATGGTTTTCTATAAATTGTCATCTAAAGGTGGCACAAAAATCCAAAACATGAAGGTCTTTGTTCTGCATTATTTAATGACAATGGTTTTCAAAGAAACCGTTGTCTAATACTCTGTTTTTGTGGTAAAGAAAATTCACCAAATACACTTAATTTAAAGACATTTGAAAATAAATAGCATATATACAAACATTATAAAATAATAGGTCAATTTTAATTTAAATGAGATTAATTTTACTTTTTGACCTTTAGAAATTACACATAATTTATCCGTCTTCTCTATTTCTCTATCTTCCTCTATCTTTTTCTCTCTCTCTCTCCTCTCCCCCTTTCCCCTGCAATTGCTCCTTTGTACTGCATGACCTCTTTTGGCCGGAGAAGAGCCGATCGTCACTAGATCGAGCTCAATAGAGATGATGCACGAGGTGAAGGCCACTGTGGCAGTGTCCAATGACGTAGAGTTCGACCAGAGGTCGACGTTGGTGTGCGTTACTGTTTAAAGTCGCTTCCTCTGACAGATCCTGTAGGTCAGCGTTGGCATGATTCCAATGGCGACGAATTTTTTTTAGCCATTCTAACTCGATCGGACGCCTCTCCTCTTCTGACGACCTGCAAAGGACGACGCCCAAGCCAAACCAGATGCACCAGCTCCTGCATCAGAGTTGTGAGCAACCAGATCTGGAATTACAGAAGAAGATCACTGATGCAGAAGAAGATTGGCGAAATCCATCCTCGCTGTCATGTTGGAGATCGTTTCTTTTGCAAGTGGGAGGAAGAAAAAAGAGACTAATAGAGAATGATAGATGGAGGGGAGAGACGAGAGAGAAATAGAAAGGGATAAAGGAGAAATTAAATAGGGATCTTTTTAAAAGTTTATGCCTTTATAAACTCACGTTTGTCTTAAATATGTTATTTACTTAAGTTTTAAAAACTTTGGCCAATTAATTTTTATTTATCTTTAAATTTTAGCCTATTCTATTCATTTTCCCTCAACTGTCAGATGGAATAATTGATATCAAATGCCACTAGCATATTCCAAATAGTATAATATATATAATAAAAGAAAAATACACAAATGTATGAAAAATAACAACCAATTGTGCAACCATAACAAAGATTATTATTAGTAAGGAGAAAGAAAGAAAGAGCATATTTAGGGTATGTATTAATAAATAATAACATAATTTTTTAAAAGTTTAGTAAATATTATAACATGATTGATTAGGTATATATCACTATTAATAAACCAAATTACCTTCAATACATATTTAGTAGCACCAACAATTATCACTTACTAGTAAGTATCATATTTGCTAGTAAATACACATATTTACTAGCACCAGCAACGATACCGACTAATAAATACATGCATTTATTGAGAAATATAGTATTTATCAATCGGTAACATCAAGGGTGTTAGTGCCAATAAATACCATAATAATGTCACATTTTGTACTATATAATTAGATAGTAATTATTCTACTAATATTAATTTTTTTGTTACATTATTTAAAAAATTGTGATATATTTTAACTTCACTACTAAAATTTTGCAATGTTTTAAAAAGCATCCAGTATGATTAATCTAGAGAATCCTCTCATTTTAGAAAAGAAAAAAAAATAAAAAAGCCTGAAAGAGTAATACTAAAGTTGTAATTACTATGATTTTTCCTTTTTATAAAATAATTTTGATAAATTGCAAGTTACACCCACACCACCACCACCACCACCACAACCCCCCCCCCCCCTCAAATTATTGGGCTAGTAATTATACATTATATCTTTTAAAATTGGGATAGAGATTAAAATGCTAAGCCTCATTATTGAAGGATAATGTGGTTTAACTGCTGGACCAACCTTGAACTTTACCAAAATATTTTAATATTTCAAATTTTATTGTCATTACTAGCTACAAAAGAGCCACTATAAATTTTCTTAAATATTTGTTTTTTTTTTTTTTTTTTACTCCCTCACTATTATAATTAGCCCACAAAGGAGCCGCGTACACGCATTGCGGTTAGCAAGAGTCCTATTAAAAATTTTGTAAGAAATTCAGCAGAGTTTTTGTTTTTTGTTTTTGTTTTTGTTTTTGTTTTTGTTTTTTTTGTTTTTTTGCAGAAAAAAGATTAACAAAAGTTAGGAAATGGTAGATGTTGTAAAAGATTATAAAGTATGAGAAGCAATATGCCAAAGATTTCTTATTGATGATTAAACAAATGAAAGTGTCAATTAACTGTTTTGCACCTATACAAAAAACTAGATTTTTAATCACAATAATTTTTAATAAAACTTTTAGTCACAACAAAATATTGTGACTAATTGTAAATTAGTCACAAATTTTAGTTTAATTTTTGTTGTGATTAAAACTTTTAGCCGCAAGGTTTTTAGTCATAAAATGTTTTTGTAGTTAAAAAATTTAGTCACAACAAAAATTGAACTAAAGTTTATAACTAAATACATATTAGTCACAACAAATGTTACGACTAAAAGTTTAGTTTTTTGTAGTTATATTATAGTAATTACATTAACAATATTTAATTCTATAACTTTAGATGTAAATTGATTTAGATGATTTCTAATTACTTCGTTCACGAATTATAGGATGAATTTTAACTATAAAACATGGCCATTAAGACTAAATACAACTTTATATAGAGATCAACTTTAACTTCCCTCGAGAAAAAAAGACTCAATTTAAATGCTATAATATCCCTTAAAAAAAATACTTCAATTAATATAACGTAGTTTAAAAGTTCCTATTTGTTCAACATATCTTAAAGATAAACTAATTGTGGTTGCAAGTTGCTGATTCCACGCCTATTATAAAATTAAGACCAATTATAAAGTTAAGGTCTTCATTGTCACTACTCTATGGTTCATATATTTATACATATATAAATCATATAAAAAAACAAATATAGATTTATATTGTTCTTAAGCATGAACTAATAGGTAAGGGGAACTTGTATATAGAGTTCATCGTTGTCGGTATAGAGTTTGTCGTCGTCAGTGTTATTAATAGGGTAATTGCCAACTTCTTTTACAAATTTTTTTTAATCCAACTCAAATTATATGGGAGTTAGCCTCTTCCAATTAGTATATACAACTTTTAGAACTGATTAACTTGATTATATTCAAATACCTATCAATAAAAATTGCTTGAACCCTTGATATTTTTACCTTTTTTTTTTTTGCCGAAGGAGTCCTACTTTCTTTTTTTCCCCATAAGAATTAATGCTGTTTGGAGCGCAAGTTTTAAACCACAAAATCATTATTTTCCTTTATAAGTCATAGTTTTTCAAATACCAGTGCTTGTTTTGAACCATTATTCTCATTTTAAACCTTTACATTCTAAACGTCAATTCAAAACCACCATTTAAATCACACAATTTAAAACTCAAGTTTAAACTATAAAATTTAAAACCATACATTCCGAACCTCTGCATCAAACGAACCCTAATATGTATATACGCTAACACGAAAGCTCGTTGACTTTGGAGAAACCAATGTTCTAAATAGAGGACACAATTAAAAAAGATCAAACCACAAACACGTAAAACAAAAATCAAAAATCAAAATTAAAAAAAAAAACAAAGATTGAGAGTGATTCGACTAGCCTATGCTTACTATGGTTCTTAAAGTTTTTCATTTATTTTTAGAATTACATTCTCTATCTAGATATCAGGCTTTTAAAATGTTTTTAGAATAAATATGCACAAATATGGTAAAGCTGTGGAATGTATATAACAAAAATTTTATAAAATTTTTGTAAAACAACACTATAAAGTATATTAATTTTATGATAAATATATATATATATAGATATAATTTATGCTTACCTAAGAGGTTGGAGATCTTCTATCAGGAAACGTTCTTTAAATGAAACCACCATCTTCCTCTCCTAGTCCTTGGTATCGATTAGACAAATGTGTGGGTGTAGAATGGAATTGGGGTTTCTAGAATCACTCAACTGACTTTTAGTCTCTTACTAATCTCAACACATGAGCAAAGTGGGACTGGGAATTGAAGAACTCTTTTTCTTTCTTTCTCATTCTTCTACACTCGTACTGTTAGGGTTTTGGCATAGTTTTGTAGTCTTACTAAGACTTTAAGCAAGTAGAATGAATAGAAGAGGCCAATCTTTTTAAAGAATTAGACCTCCAGTTAATTCTACAAGCTTTTTCTATTTGATTTTAAATATCACATGTTTAATTAAAATAAAAGATATAATCTTTCTTTTCCTTATCTGTTCCACACACTACACACAGATATCGTATCTTTGTGTGTGTGTGGTGCCAATGGAAGGAAAAAAGTGAGAAAAAATTCTGCTCATTACCTAATCTGATTTGATTTTGACTATAAATGTTTAATTTTGAATAAATCATATTTATCAAAATTAGGAACTTTTAGGAAAGAAAACTTTGTCAATAAGTCTTAGACTGCATAAAGAACCTTTTCCTATACATGTTACATGCCTACATAGTGGTGGAACCCACCATGTATGTCTTCCAAAATTAATTATTAATCTCATTATATAAAATTATAGATTAATTCTTAATTAATTTATTTTGAGTGAGATGTAATTTATGATTTCATAATTCTAAGTTAATTAGGTAAACAAGTAATTCTACTTGTCCAAACAATGTTACAAGGATGGTGGGGGAACTAATGGACCTATAATTTCAATCTTCAATAAAACCAATGTATTAATTAAACTCTTTTATTAATATATTACTAATTTATTAATTCCAATGTTACTCCATTAAAAGTTTAAAATTTCACTCTTGAAATTTTATATCTATATATATATAATTACCTAAATTTTAAAGTTTTTCCATGCGATATAATCATTGCATATAAATTGATCCTCCAAAAATAATTCAGAATTAAAGTTAGGTAAAATTCTGTTGACCTCTCTAATTACTTCTTAATCCTTTAGTGCAATTGATTCTCAAAATAATAAATTCATGAACTCAATCACAAATTAAGCTCTCTTATAATTCAAAACCTGGATCAATATTTAAGAGAATTATTTATCTATTTTTCGATAAAAAAGGAATAGATTTCATTTTGTAATATTAACATTCTCAACTACTCACTGTATTATACCTCCAGAATACAATAGATAGGATTAGATATTCAAATCCATAATAAAGTAAATCAAAAGACATAATTCCATACTAATAACTTAGGATTAGGATTATTTTATATATAATCATTGGTTGATATAATTAAAATTTGCTATATTGATGGAAATTATTTGACCGTTCATATTACATCATGCTCTAGTCCTACATAATATTATTATGTATAGTGCACTCATTTAATAATTCACTACATTAATGGTTTAGATAAGACCATTCATTTTCAATAGAAATGACTTACACTAGTAATGCTTAATTAAAATTTTCAACTTTAATTGAATAATTAATTATAATAATTAACTATATATTACTGATCATTTTAATTATTATCCTTAAATATTATTTTCCTATATATAACACTTATCTATAATTTTTAAGGTCACATAGATAATTATGTAACTCTATTGATATTTATAAAGTATTACAGGCACACAAAATATAATAAAAAATTCACTTTATTTGTTTATAAATATGTGCTTTACAAAATATCATATGGTTTAAAGGCACCTATCTGGACATTAAGTCCTATAAATTCTGTTAACATAGAATGTAGTAAGAAAAATTTGATGTCCTTGAATAAAAGCAAAATTATGGACACATTTTCAATGATTCGTACACCATTCCGAGTTGTGGGGGTTGTGCCTAGATGCTTAGTATAGCTATGTCATGGTCATGTCGATAGTTTCATTGAGTATCTCGAGGTTCCCAGGCTCATGACTAGGGCAGTGATCGTGTTCTCTTCAAGATTTATTCAAAGATAATTTTTATGATAATAAAATATTGAGTATGAGGCTATTAAAAATTAATCTTGAGTTTTGTTTAGGTAAAATGGTACAAATTGTTAAGAACAAATTCCGAAAGTAGGCATTACTTAAGTCTCGATGGCTCAATAGGCTTTATGCAAAAGCCACTTAAGGCCCAATTCGAAGAAGCGGTTTATCTAACATGTGTTGTGCACGTGGTACGAGGCAAGGGGGATGGGCATCATTCATGATGACAAATCCCATGGAATTCAAATATTAGCTATTTTTTTCAATTTAGAGATCTTGGTTAATGTGAATATCAGGAAACTACCCCATTTGAACATGGATATATTATTTTATTTAGTATAATTTAAATTATTGTATAAAAGGTTAATAAAAAGTAAATTGCTAGATTGGTCCTTAACTTTTTATAAAAGTGAGATTTTGGTCTTCAACCTTTTTTTTAGTCCCCAAGGTTTTATTTTAGTTGCTAAAGGACCATTTTAATAGTCAAACCATATTATTTTTAATTAAAATTACTAAATTATCTCTCAAATAATTGATACATTAAAAATTAAAGATAAATCACAGCCATTAATGTAACAATACCAAATCATAGCCATTGGTTTGATTTTTAGCCAAAACAATATTCAAAATCAACAAAAAAGTTAAAAAACATTAAAATTAGCAAAAAAAAGAAAAAAGAAAAAAAATCACAAAATCCAACAGGTCTTCCCCCGTAACTGACCCCTGCCCACCAAATTGGGAAGAGTAGGCTTAGAGATCTTATGAAAATGGCGCCACCCCTCCACCCAGCCCTCCCCGTCGACCCTCGCCATGGATCATCGATGCCCCCTCAACCTTGTCACTGTCGAGCCCTCTCCCCATTGCACCTAGCCCTCCCCGTCGACCCCCAACCGAAATGGCCCCTCTCCATTTCTCAATCTCTTCCTCTCTCTCCATCTTTTTTTTTTTTTTTCTTTTTTTTGCAAAATGGCACTGTCGTCATTCGATTGGTGGGCGAAGGAGAGCCACCAGGGGACACCATTGCTACTGCATAATCTTGACTGAAGGACCACCAGGTTGGAATATGGATGAGATTTTGGGTTTTTTCTTCTTTTTTTTTTTTTGCCTTTTTAATTTTGCTGATAGTATTTTGTTTTTTTTTTTTTGGAAGATATTTGTTGGCAGTATTCAATATTATTTAGTTTTATTTTATCAAATTTTTATGTTTTTATTTTAATTTCTTAAAAAATATTAGTCATTTTACTAAAATGCCATTACTAGAGACATCATGTACAGTTCATGTGACACAAAGTTAATGGAGGACCATTAAAATGGTCTCTAAGCAACTAAAATGAAAGGTGGGGGATTGAAAAATTAAAAAAAAGAAGAAGAAAGGATGAAAACCAAAATCTCCCTTTTGTAAAAGGTTGTAAACTAATCTAGCAATTTATCCAACAATAAATAAGGGCTTTAAACCCACAAATACTATATTACTATGTAAATACAAGAATTTACCGGCGACATTGCTAAGCATCATTGGCACCAATGGTGTTGTTAACAGTCGGAAAATATTGTATTAACATGTAAATATTGTATTTTTATGTAAATATAAAAATTTACTAGCAACCTCATGGAACTCAAAAAATACTATATTTACATATAATTCACAAAAATAGAAAGTCGACTCCTCCGATTATCACCAACACAAGCGACGTTGCTGGAAGTTAAGAAACATATATTTACATGTAACTAATATATTTATATGTAATTACAAAAATTTGTCAACCACTTTACCAAACCATCAACAGTCTAGAAATATAATATTTACATATAAATATTATATTTACATATAAATACAAAAATCTACTGATAACATTACAGGCAATCGGGTTGGGAAATATTTTATTTTTCTATTAATACTATATCTTTTGATAAGTACGTATATTTACTGATAAATCCATTTAGATGAAACAAAAGGTTGCTCAATCAATAAACCCTAGAAAAAATAAATTTATATATATTTTTTTTCAGTCTCAGAATTGTTTATTTTAGAATAAAAGAGGAAGCATCATTAAAAGCTAAAAGGACTTCTTAGATCTATGACTAGTATCAACCTAAAATTAAAATTGACCAAAGGAATAAAGAAATTGAGTGAACCCTATATTAATCAAGTACATATATATACATACATACATATATACACACACACACACACACACACATTAACATATCAGTTTTACCAAAAGAATCATCGTCAAATTCGGCGACATAAGATGGAGGAGATATTGATGCTTCATAATAACTGGTTGTGAATGGCGAAACCGAGCTGTTGACAGATTCGGACGAAGATAAACGGACGGTGGCAAGATATCATATACATTTCAGGGGTATTTTTGGGGTTTTAAAGCTAGTAAAATGGCGGTTGATATCAAGTATCCTATTTACTTCACTTGTAAAGATCTCATGACGTTATTAATGAACTAGTAAAATCTGCAATGTGCTACAACTGCTCTTATGTCTTGGTCCAACAAGAGCCCAAGTCACAAGTCAAGGCCCAAGCAAACTAGGTTATACGCCCACAGTGGTTAGTACCTGCTGGAACAAAGAAAGAAATTCATATCACATGGAAGAAAACATTCTTATAACGTCAGCATATGCGTCATCTCACTCGACACAGGAAAAGAATGGCCTATCTGGTTAACTAAATTGGCACCGTGGGACAACCAAATGTGGCCCGATATATGTTACAAGTGTGTGTGTATATATATATATATGACTCTACTACAAAAACACTTTGCGTGAAAAAAAAAAAAAAAAAAAAACACCCACCATGTAGCACCTTTGGTTAAAGTAAAGCTATGCTTCTTTGTTCTCAAGTGTGGCAAGTTGGGCAAGTATAGCCCTATTAATGGACTAATAATCAAGCAGTTACTGAGTAGAGGCAGTTATTGTGAAGAAATGACAGCGATTATGTGATCACTTCAATGGTAAATTATTTATAATGATAGTACGGGTTGGAATGACCAAACGACCACGTAACAATTTACACTAAGAAGTAACAGAGTATGCAATTGTGGACGTAATTTTCTGGGATCTGAGTTTCACTGAAAATTTTAAACGCTTGGTATTTCTAAGCCTGGCACAACAGTCTGGGAGTAAGATAGTTGTATCTTCTTTTGCTCCATCTGCACCTAAAGATATGTTGGAGAAAATAACGACTTTTTTAGTTACAAAATTGTAATAGTTGACGATACTAGCTGGATGGTTGGTATGCTGGTTGAAATCATTTTCATGGAGCTGAAAATCGTAGGAGTATATAATTTTCGTATGTACTAGTACCAGTGGAGTGAATGAAAGGCTCGATACATGCCGTCATAGTTGTTGAACGGGTTGGTTTGTTGTGTTGTCTGTGGTGTTTCTTGTTGGCTTGCTGACAATATAGTTTGTGATGTTATAATAGTTGTGCTTGAGTCGATGTCAATATTCTTACCCTTCCACTTTTTTGAGGGCAAGTTTGCTTATTGTGGCCGTAATCCTTGCAATAACCACATCTTCTATTGACTAGTTCTTAGTTAAAATCCCTGTCGGTGCACTCCTTGTTTGATGAACGGTTCGTAGAGCCTTTGCTCCTCAAAAGTTTTAAAAAATATTTTCTCTTGACCCTATATTATTATTATTCTTATTATTATTTAAAAATCACCTTGTATTAATTTTGTTGTGGTTTTTTAAGGGACTACTCCCACTAACAAATCATAAAAAGAAAAATTATACTTGTAAAAAAATTATATTTTTTATTGGTAAGAAGCATTAATTACTATGTCATAGATGGTCAAACATGGTACAAAGCATGAGACAAAAACCTGTAAAAATAAACAAAAAAATACACCCCAAAATTACGAGGTAGAGACCAAAAAAAACCATAAGGTCGTCCCTAAACAAACTTGAACAACAAAAAGGAAATGCTTAACTGGTATTAAAAAAATTGTTGACAAGTGCCCATTTTGTCGTAGTCTAAGTAAATTAAATATTTACAATAGAATCACTTTAATTATAATATGAAATTTGAAGTCTGTAAAGTTTGTAGTTTCAATTTTACTTTCACGTTAAATAAAAATAAAATTTTAAAAACGAATAAAAAAAAGACCCATTTAATTCCAGTGTGGAAGCCACCAAAGTTGGGGGAAAAAATAAAAAAAGTTAAATGACACTCTCTTTTTGTAGGAGAAGAAGAAAACCTTTAAAATGCACAACAAAATTAGAAATTGTAAAAGTATAATACATGCAGCCCACGCAATACCAATTACCCTTGCTAGGCAAGATTGCGTGAATATTCCCCGTTTATTTTTGTTCTTAGAATTTTTAAGAATTTTTAACATTGTTATTATTAATCGTGTGATATGAATCAAATTGTTATAATTAATTCGATAGTTGACAACAAATTTATAAAAATTAATGAGATTGAATCTTTATTACGTCACGTCATCAGTTTTAATTAAAAATCTAACTAATAAAAACATAACCATTCAAAACAAGTATATATATAAAATGTGATATAAACCACACCCAATAATATTTCCTTTAATCTGTTACAGTCAGATGATGTGCGCCATAGCCTATAAATCATAGAACAATACTACAAGTGTTAGATCTTGTTTAAATTTTTGGGCTTTCGCTGAAAACCTTTTAGACGTAGTATTTGTAAAAATTATATATTTTAAATAATTTAGATATCATGATAAATTAAATGGCCTGATCTAATAAGAAATTAAATAGTGGCTAAATTCATCATTAAAATGTTTCAAGGTGCAATATATTACCCCTATTCATTATAGTACACCCAACTTTATCCATGTAAAAAATTTTGGGCAAGTGCCTTTTCTTTTTTTGGGTTCCATTTTAATTCTATAGTAACAACCAATATGTAATTAATTTCCTCCATTATTGTGCTATTTCTAAACCGCATTTTAGAAGCTCAGAGTAACGTATGTTTTTTTTTTTCCCTTTTATCAATCAATTATTTTTTCCATCCTCTTTATATTTCCATTTGCGCTTGGTTTCTCCTTCTTTAAAAAATTTCAACTCCTTTCTATTATCTTAAATATCTAGTTAATAATTTTATGAATAATATAATTGATATATCAACAAATGTAATATACTTATTAAGATATTTTGTTGATACCAAGTATTTTACAATAACATGGTCTACATTCACAAATATAAGTAATCAAATAATATAGTCATTAAAACATCTTATAATTAGGTCATTAAATAATTAAATTCCTTAGTCATTAAAATATGTTTATATAACTTATTATTTATAACTTACACACTTGCATTTTTTCAATGTTATTATCAAGTTTTTAGAGGTAATCATTATCAACTTTTATGATCGCTAAAACTTATTATCTTAAAGGTATAGTCATTGGTCATCACTGTATAAAGAAATTACCAATAACTACAAAGATATGGTCATTAAGAAAAAGTCATTAAAAAACACTAATATATTAGTCATTAAAATGCATATTATTTATAGGTACCTCGTTTAAATTTTTTTTATATAGGGGAAGGGGAGTTGCCACTTACTTTTGAGTGAGGTTAAGCGTGACTCGAACCCTCAAACTCTGGTTTGGGTGGAGGGACTTACAATCAACTAAGCTGCCCTTGCTTGTCCGTTTAAAAATTTATACACCATCACTTTTTTCAAATGTTTACATAGAACTTAAAAATTTAACATGATTTATTTCTTCAACGTAACGCTGATATTGGAAAAAATATACAACCAATAAATTTAGATAGTCTGACCGGTGTCCTAATTTTCCAGTCTCTTATTTTTAACAATGAACTATGATTACATATGTACAACATTGAATGCAGAACATGTTACATTTCTCATTTTTATATATTTATATGTGGAAGTATATATGGTGCTCTCGACAAAACCGAGCGGTAGACCAACCCTAAAACTTTATCCATAATTGGCTAAAGATATTTGAGTTACTTACTGGCAAAAGTTTCAGAATTGAATTTTGAGAAACCTTTTAATATTATTAATCACACATACTACCAAAAGAAGAAAAACTAGGATTCACATTCAAGCAAGAAAGTGTGTATTTGTGTGTAACACAATATATTCAGCCACTTCTATACGTACACGCTTATAAATAGCTTTAAAGGGCTTAACTACATAATTTATAGGGATTAATTAGAGAAATAATACCTCCGTGGCATTGATTTCTAATCTTACCACTTTTATAAAAAAAATTGAAACATACTACTTTTTTACTATTACTATTGTGTTCTATCATTGATTTTTCTTCGTTTGATTGAAGCCACTTCTTTTAGCCAAAAAGGTTATAATATCCTTTAAAAACACTTGTTTGCCTTACTCTTATTTAAAATACTTGTAATCAATTATGTTTTCATATTTTTTTAGAAGTGATATTTCAAAGTTTCTCGTAAAAATGGTAAAATTAGAAAACAATACCATGGAAGTGTTATTTCTCTAATAAACCCTATAATTATGCTAGTTTTAACTATTTTTTAATTTGTTCTTCTGTTTTAAGTTCCCTACAAATAGAAAAAATTGGACAGAACGACAAATTACCTTTAAATAGTTATGAAAAATATCTTATAAATTTAAAAACATAAAATTTCCAAAACAAAACATCAAATTTTAAAAAAAGATCTTAAGTTTTATGGCTTTTTGAATATTAATATATTTTTTTAAAATTTTTCTTAAGAAGAAAACTATATTTCTAGAAACAAATTCGGTCTTCTGACACCGTTTATTTTAGGGGTTCAAATCATAGTAGTTTGAATTTCTTAAGTTTGAGATAAAAAGTTTGAAAAGTGTGGTTTAAAAGTGGAATTCAAACATGAATTCAAAATCTAAAATTATGTATGGATATAAAAAAGGAGTAAAAATTTTCTCACATGTGAGAAAGGGTGAACTCAAAAATCTTAAAATTAAGGAGGAGGTGAATTTGCGTTTAAGTACTATTTGGGCTTACGCTGTCTTTTCAATTTAAGCTGTCTTTTCAATGTTTCAAGTTGGATTTTAAATTTGTATAACTAAACACTTGCCCTAACTTAAAATTTAGGTTCAAACCCATTGAACCTACAAACAAACAACCCAATATCTTTGTCATATCTAATTAAGTATCTTTGTTTTATCTTCATTTTTTTGTCCAAAAAATCTATGAGGAATAAAATTGAAATAAGTTTTTCATATTCAAATGATGTCTTTTTAGCTTCTTAAAGCAAATAAATAAATTGAAAAATAATTAAAACTATAATGTATAGTTATATAAATAACTCATATCTTAAATTTCCTGTAAAAGTTCCAATCTATAAACGCGCACACACTTATTTCTAGCTAGAAACCTACCTTCTGGAGCAGCGTTCATGCATATTCGTTCTGTATATATTTCCCATTGGTTTTACAAAGTTTACAGCTGCGCGCAGACACAGTGAATTGCACTATAACAATTAACACCTCACAAACAATGGAGAAATATATATGTGCTTGTAGAAACGTTTAAATTGTTATTATTATTATTATTATTGTCATTTGTTTGGCTGTTTCGTACAAAATCTGCGAGTGATAGCTCTCTTGGACTTAACCAGCGTCCTCGTTGATGTATAACGAGAGGGATAGATATAAACTAGTTAATAAGGATCGTGCCTGAGGCACGTTGTCTTAGCGAATAACAAGAATAGATTTTCATACGTTTTTTTTCTTTTATAGGGATTAATATTAGGTACTATATTCAACATTAATGCCTTGATACAAGGAAAAATATTGTTTTTTTTTCCTTCTTTCATGAAAATATACAATCAGGTAAGCTAACATAATCTATAATTATAAAAAATTTGAATATTAATAAATCTATATGCATCTACAAGCATAGAATGACTTAACTTCAAGAAAAATATATAAAATTTAATAACAACAAACATATTCATGTGCGTCGGTAGAAAAAATATATAAAAAAAAAAGAGAGGAATGATTCAGATGAATCATTATTCTTTTTTATTCATCAACTTGTTAAGTCTATTATTTGTCTAGAATACATTATATGTCGTAACTCATTCATGTAAAACACTTTATGAAAACAAAAGAATTAGAAAAGATGGTAGAAAGAAGGAATTAAAATGTTCATAATTCAAAATCAAAGTCTTTATACTCTAAAGTGGTAGTTTTTTTAGGTAGTTATGAAGTGATAATTAAATAATTAGTTAATCAACTAATTTAATGTATGTTAAGATTTTGCATATTATGGAGGTTTTTCTGCTAAGATTATAAGAATATATTAATTAGTATACAGTTCTTTTCATTTTGAAAAAAAAAAATGATATCATTATAAGTTTTTTAAGTAGTAATACAAATATCAATTATAGTACTGTGTCGTGTGTGTGTGTGTGTGTGTGTGTGTGTGTGTGTGTGAGGACGATTAGAGAGAGAGAAAAAAAAAAGATGCGAGGGTTTGAAGTAACAAAAGATATTGATGTCATAAAGTGGTAATTTTTTGAGTAGTTAAAAATTGATAATCAAGCAATTAATTGAATGATTTTTAATCCGTACATAGAGTTTTTTTTTTGCTAAGATTATCAGAATATATATTATATAGTTAATGTTAAATTTGTATTTTAAAAAGGATATCATTATAATTAAGTTTAGTAATGAATCGACTACGACTTTTTTATATTTTGCCATGTAACTATCATTTTTAAATATTGTGCTATGTATATAATATATTTATATATACGCACACACATATATGATGGTGACTAGAAAAATATATGTTGAAGTAATAAATTTATTAGAAAAAGAACATGAAAGTAATAAATTAATGCATGAGATGTGAGAAAACAGAAAAGCGATGTGTATCAAATTTGAGCCATTAGATTTAAGTTAAGTAGAAAAAGAGAAGGCTTATAAAAAGATATAGCGGGATGATTCAGATGAATTATTTATCTTTGTGATTGTTTACAATAATTTTCATTTAAAATACAGCCTGTCATTAACTTTCTAATTCTAAATTTGTCTAAATTACATTACATATGTAAAATCACTTTATGAAAACAAGAGAAAGAGGGCACAAAGGAGGATTTAAACTATATTAATGTTCATAATTGAAAGTCAAAATCTTTATACTCTAAAGTCGTTATTTTTTAGTAGTTACAAAGTAATAATTAAATAATTAGTTAGTCAATTAATTCAATGTATGTAAAGTTCTTATATATTATGGAGGTTTTTCTGCTAAAATTATTAGAAGATGTTAATTAATATACATTTTTTTTCATTGCGGAAAAAAATGATTTATCATTATAATTTTTTAAAGTAGCAATGAAAATGTCAATTATAGTACTGTGTCATGTACATTTATATATGCGGATGATTAGGGGGAAAAAAAGAACAGGTTTGAATTAACAAAAGATATTCATGTATGGTAATTTTGTGAGTAGTTAAAAATTAATAATCAAGATATAGGGGAATTGATTTATAACAATTTCAAGTTAGAACTTATTGTTGACGAATTTGATTGGAAATTTGAAAATGGAAGGGAAAATCTGAAAAAAAGGGTTGGGTTTGAGGCGTACAGACATACTTTTTTTAAAGTATGATTTACCCCCGCTACTAAAAGATTGCTAATGGGTTTTGTGACAAATTGAAGATAACCTAGAATACTATAACTACAGCATTAACAAAAACATAGGGTGTCCTTTCATTAACAAACACAACCGTTATAACTCATGCAACTTATCACGTAAAAGTATTCGTGAAACAACACAACTATTATGACATATATATCTATTTATAATAGGTATTCAGTTTTGTATGAAAATGTACAACTAAACAATACAACAGTTCGAAACAATTGAAAATCACAATTTAAATTATAAGCAAAAAAGGTTAGCGTTGCAGCGCCAAATGCTCAGGATTGGAACGTTGCCCAACCAGCGCCACGGCGCCATCTCAGCGCTAAAGCACTGCACTCATATTAGCACCAAGGCAATGGCTTTGTTGTCTCAATAACGAATAAATTTTGCAATATTCTAGCGCCATAGCTTCAAATTTCCAACACCCTCATAGCAGACGTTGATTCCAAATACTTAGAAAATGCAAGTTTTCTTATTTTCTTTTTTGACCTTTGACTTTAAACGTTTGGTATACATATTACAATCTCTTTTACACTTTAACCAAAAATTTGAAATAAAATTATCGATTAAAGAAAAAAATAAAAACAACAGATTTAATCATCTTCACATATTTCGGTGTCAAATGAAGTATTGTAATAGCATTTAGACCATCTCCAATATAAATGTCAATTTCAATATTATATTACTCTCAGATTGAGTAAAATGACATATTTTATGTGTTATTTTATTTTATGCTCCAATACATAGTGCTATTTGAAATGCTAGATTTATCTTTTATCGTAATTATTTAACCTTAAAACTTATAAAAGTAAACTTTTAATACTAACATAATTAAAAAATAAGAATGTTGTAATTATTAAAGCAAAAAAGTCAATCACTCAGCCAACAAAAATCAACTGTCGAATTTGCTATAGTTAAACTTGACAATTTCCCATCAAGTTTAACATATAGCAAATTTAACGTTAAAGATGGTTTTGCATTGGAGAGCGACTTTTCACACTCAAACACAAATTTACAATTGGCATATCAATTTAGTAATTACATTGGAGATGCTCTTAGACCATCTCCAATGCAAATGCCAATGCTAAGATTATATTTGCCACAAAAAAGTGTAAAAATAACATATTTGATGTGTAAAAAAGTCAATCACTCAGCCAATAAAAATCAACTGTCGAATTTGCTATAGTTAAACTTGACAATTTCCCATCAAGTTTAACATATAATAAATTTAACGTTAAAGATGGTTTTGCATTGGAGAGCGACTTTTCACACTCAAGTACAAATTTACAATTGGCATATCAATTTAGTAATTACATTGGAGATGCTCTTAGACCATCTCCAATGCAAATGCCAATAATAAGATTATATTTGCCACAAAAAAGTGTAAAAATAACATATTTAATGTGTTATTTGATTTTATGCTCTAAATGTATAGTGTTATTTAAAATATATATTTGTCTTTGGTCATAATTATTTAACCTTTAAACTTGTAAAAATAAACATTTAATCTTAAAATAATTAAAAAATAAGAATGTTTATACATTAAAGCAAAAAAGTCAAAGAATGTTTAATCATTATTAAAGCAAAAAAGTCAATCTCTTAGCCAATAAGAATTAAATGTCAAATTTAATATATGCTAAATTTTGTGACAAATTTGTTATAAAGTTTAGTATATAGTAAATTTAGTATTAAAAATAACATTGTATTAGAGAGTTTTTTTATACTGACTACTAAATTTGCAATTAATATATCAATTTAGCCTTACATTGAAGATGGTCTTGTGTCACATGCTAAGTGAATATAATTAATTCACAAAGAATAAGTCATTTGGCAGCAACATTCACTAATACAACAAAGGTTTTTTGCGTATGAAATTTTTTCAAAAGGTTTTGTCGGAAGATCGAGGCAAAACCTTGCAGCTAACCCACCCACCCCACACACGAAAAAAAAACAAAAAAAAAAAAAAGACGAAGAAGAGCCTTACCCCTTCAAAACATTTTTTATTTGCACCGACAACAATTTGTTCCACTTCTTTTCTTGTAGTTATTGCAGAATCGGGTACATGTACCTACAAGTTACCATTAGTCTATGTTTTAATCGCCATTATTGGTCCAGAAAAGCTAAAGAAAATCTAATTAATGCAATGCATGATTTGTTTCAATGACATTAAGTACCGAGCGAGAGAGAGAGAGTGCTCGCATATATGATAACATGCGTGTGTACGTACGTACGTACGTACGTTACTTGGAGTAATGTTTGTTTCATTTTTGTTTTGTTTTTCTGTCTCTTTCTCTTATTGTTTTTTCTTTCTTTCTTTCTTTTTTTTTTTTCTCTGCGTAGAAAAGGGAATCTGAAAGGCGTGCTATGCTAACACCGATATTAGATCTTCACGCATGGGTATCATTTTCTAAGCTATTGCCTTAGCAGCAAATTAATAATTACAAGGAGAGCTTTTCCATACAAGATATAATTGCAGGAGAAAAAAATCCAGGGAAATTAGGTGTAAGCGCGATAACTAGGCTTGCTGTACAGTTACATTTTGCAAGAAATTTTTTTTTTTTTCTTTTTTTGAGAGAGAAATTTTTGGCTATATATACGCGGATGCTACGGTACATCACAGGTACCGAAACTTCACCAAGATCTTGTCCCCTTTTAAGTTCGGCATGTGGGAGTTGGAAGTAAAGGGAAGTAGGCACTACAAGAAAAACTACATTTAACGATATATTATCTACGACATGTAGCTTTTAAATGTCGTTAAAAAGTACATACAACGACATCTTTAACAAAGACGTCATTAATAACATTTGAAACAATAATTAACGACATCTTATAGATATCGTATCAAAGGTCTTCTTTTAACGACAATAGTTTAGTGTCGTTAAATTATTTAACGACAAGTAGGAAATGTCGTCAAAGTCTTGGAGATTTCACGACACCCCTTATAGACGACATCTTGACCAATGTCGTCTATAAGGGGTGTCGTAGAATCTCCAAGGCTTTGACGACATCTCCTGTTTGTCGTTAAATAATTTAACGACACTAAACTATTGTCGTTAAAATGAGACCTTTAATACGACATCTATATAGATGTCGTAAATTATTGTTTCAAATGTCATTAATGACATCTTTGTTGGTGATGTCGTTGTATATACTTTTCAACGACATTCAAAAGCTACATGTTGTAAATAATATGTCGTTAAATGGGGTTTTTCTTGTAGTGAGGATACCAATTTGAAGTCGTAAATTTTTTTTAATTGTGAGAAAATAGTCTTATAGAAGAGTATATTATTAGAAACCAACAAGTAGCGTTAATCAAAAAGGATAGTTAAAAGTGAAACGTACAATACAGTGGTAAAAAAAAAAAAAGAAGTGACGATTATACTTAATCTAGCATTAAAGTGTTGTAGCTGTGGCAATAAACCTATTATATATGTTGAGGTAAGAACTCATCATCACGACAAGAACTCTGTTCATGCGCCTCATGTTGGTATCCAAAGGGGGAATGAATTGATTAGATCCTGTCCCTTCATTATATTTGCTGTCATACATCGGCGTGTATTAAGGGGCGTTGGGTGTGGTTGTGTTGACGTCGACATCTTGTCCAGAGTGAGGAAATTGATTATAAAGT
Source organism: Artocarpus hirsutus (assembly GCA_946598075.1). NCBI lineage: Eukaryota > Viridiplantae > Streptophyta > Magnoliopsida > Rosales > Moraceae > Artocarpus > Artocarpus hirsutus. The sequence goes on along the minus strand of CAMOHE010054275.1, from coordinate 55,408 downwards.
GTGGTCCTCCGACTTTGTGTGGAATACTTTGAAGATTGCATTCATGTTGCCTTGATTAAAGCCCAAACATGTCAAAACAAAACTTCCTATCTATAAGGAAGTGACAAAAACGAACAAGAATTGATTAATGGAATAAAAATGTTGAAGAGATAATAATAAAAAAAATTCATATCAATTTGACATTAAAAGACTAGTTCATGAATTAATTTTAACAAGACAATTACATGACAAAATTACATAAATAAAGCATGAGTGATATAGCACAGGAGAGCTTTGCTTTAAGAATAAACAAAAGATTGTGAAGATTTAATTCATTGAAATATATGAAAATTACAAACGAAATGATACAAAATCTTAATTAGAATATTCAATACATAAGATCATCTCTTGGTCTAAGGATGAGAAATCTAGCCTAACTTGCAGAACATTTTCGCAAGTTCAATGAAGAAAATATGAGAAGATAAAACAAGATAAGAAAATAAAATGAGAGAAAAAATGTGTAATTAGACTAAAATTAAACCATAAAAACCATGACAAAGCTCCATTCTTATAGCGTCTTTGGGATACCCAAAAACACCACATATAAAAATAATAGATAAAAATAAAATAAACATTTTCAAATTAATTTGGAATTTACATTGTACTAAAATGAATAAAAGCTTGTCGAAATGGGAGAAGCAACAATCAAATATGGATAGTAGCTGAAACTGGAAGGAGAAAAACTAGAATCCCACGTGGCATATACACACTGGTGGAGATGAAGAAGCTAATTTGGTTGGCACCAATGTTACTAAACATGCAAAAGAAACAAGAGGAGTGTAGAAACGCACACAAGGTTAGAACTCGCTCCCTGATTGGGAGGTACTGTACACTCTCGTGTAGGAAGGGGACAAAGGCTAAAATGGCTGGCACGAGATCAGTTCCACGGGTCTGCTGATCTTGGCAACTGACCTTGGCGTTTGGAGGAGACTTGCGCGGGGACTGGGCACTAAGCGGCAAGCGTGCCTGAAAGACCTGGAGGGCGGGAGACATCTGGGCCTGCGGAAGCTGCCATGGCGAATCCGAAGCTGCCATATAGTTTTTTAACGCCTATTCCCTCTCCACTACCTCTGACAACGAATTTTGTGATGAATTGGAATTATTAATGCATGTGAATTTACAAGTGAATTAATTATATTAAATTTAATTATTAAGTGTGTCAAATGTGATTTAAATATTAAATTTCAGTCGTTTAAAATTTTGTTATAAAAATTTGATTTTTGGTTTTAAAAGCCAAATGATACATTTGCACTTTCCCGTATTTACAAAATGCCCTTGGTCTCTTTTTATTTTGTCATTTTCCCTCGCTCTCTCTCATTTTCTATTCCCTCTCTCTTTCTCCACGCCACACTCTCTCTCTTCCTTTCTTTCCCGTTTCTCCATTTCTTCCCTCTCATTTTCTCTTTGCAACTCAAGCTGCCATTTTGGAGCAAGGAATTAAAAGCTTGATATTGAAACTTCCTCTTGCTCCAAAGCATCCCTTTGAGATTAGTTTCCTCTCTTTTGAAACTTCAGGCCCTATTTTCAAATTTTCAATTTTTCTTTAGATGTTAAAATCCGAGTTTCTTTGAGCTCAAATAATGTTCAATTTGAGTAATGAATTTAAGCTTTATTTGAACAAAAATCAACTTACTCAAGTTTTGATATTTTTCTTTGATTTCCAAATCAATGGTGAAATTGTATTTAAATTTTGGAGAAAAAGGTTTAAATTTGTTCTATCATGATCTTCTATATTTTCTACATGATTTTTATACTCTGAGAATTGAAATAACAGGTTTAAATGAGTTTGTGAACTCGGATTGGCTGAAACCCAAGACCTGGAACTTTCTAGATCGCGACAGATTGGCAGGCCAAATTTAACCTTTGGCAGCCCGGATTCATAAGTTCGGCAAGCCGGACCAAGATGTTTGACAGGCCAACTGTACACCATGAAATTGTATTTTTACTTCTGGTTTTCAATGTTTAATGATTTAGAAATGTTTTAAAAGGATTTTGATTTTATATCATGATTATTTTCAGTAAAAAGGTACACTGATAATTAAATTAACATAATAATGTTTGATGAATGAAATTTCTAACTCTAAATGTGATTTTTAAGGTTTTGAACATTGATGGAGCTTATGTTAAATTTTGTTTGGAGCTAACGGTATTGAATTTCAAAATGAGATTGGACATTTCTATCCCTTCTTTGATAGCTCCTTTATAAATTATTTTGGCCAAAATTTAATTTTTAAATGAATTTTTAAAGAATAGTTTCTGTTTGATATTGAAGTTATTTTTGTCCAGTTAAGAAATTATATTTTGATATTCTTTTCAAATTCTCAAAACCTGTACGGAGATATTTTATCAAGTTTCTTACAAGCAAGTATTTATTGATTTTGTCATAGTTTTTAGATTCGTTTTAGTAAGTATGCTTTGTGAATAATGTTTTTAACTACGACTATTATTTTAAACAATATGTTTTTTTAACTGATTATCCTACAAAGCCTTCCGCTCACATTTTATTGTTTTTAAAACCTTTTCCCCTAGGTTTGAAGAGGAATGATCATGAGTAGAAATGATATTTTTTCTCTGAAACTGTTGTGAATAATGTTTTTAACTACGACTATTATTTTAAACAATATGTTTTTTTAATTGATTATCCTATTAAGCATTTCGCTCACATTTTATTGTTTTTAAAACCTTTTCCCCTAGGTTTGAAGAGGAAGGAGCATAAGTAGAAATGGTATTTTTTCTTTGAAACTGTTGTATGACACTTATACTGTTTGACTTGTCGCAATGTCGACATTGGCTGTGTTAGTTACATAGCCTAATTTAAACTATAAATGATGATTTTTAGTAGTCTTGTGCTAATATTATGATTTATAGTTTATTTACCTACCCACCTTCGTAGAAAGCATCTACGTAATAGTGACTACCGATGAGATTTCGACCAAACAATTTAATTTATGTTCATTTAATTTTCGTTGATTTACTTTGTTTAATTAATTTTGTTTAACATAACGATCCCGCCCCTATTTCACTTAACGATCCACCACCGTTTCCGAAACGTTACACTCTAACATTGGTCTTTGAGGCTAACGATTACCTCGATGCTAACAAACCTCAACCTATTATTCCCCTGTTTTGTTTACAGCCTTCTAGATTGATCTAGACGACTATGATACAGCTGAGGTTTTCATTGTTTAGTAAAGGGGCGTCGTACCGTTGACATCCCATGTATATGTATGTTTGTATGTATGTATGTATGTATGTAAACTTTATAGCCTATTCAAGATTAATTCAAAATGTCTTGAATTCATAACTACTTATGGCTGTTTTTCAGTAATAAAAAAATAATCTAATGGTTGTCATATAACTGGGTGTATAACCAGTTGTTTGTTGGGGACGTTATATCTGGAAATTAATGCAGTAGCCTTTCATCGGTTAATTTTGCTTCCTGTTAGGGACAGAGTTAGGATTTTTTGTTAGGGGCTAATACTTTTATAATGTATAAGATTATATATGCTCAAATTTTATCAGGGTTTTGTCTAAATTTTAGTAATTTTTTGAGTATATAACTTATGTATATGTGTATTATAGAAGTGGAAAAAAAAAAGTTGAGGCCCCCGTACATTCTCTTTGCCTCCGTTCCTGCTCGCCATAAATTAAATGTTCTAGTGTTGTTTCATGGATAGAAGTGATTTGACAAATTCATTGGAAAAGTTTTTTCCATCTCTTACCCAATGTGATTCATTATTTTACATCTCAATGTAACAACATGAATTAGGAATATATATACTAATTTATAATTTTTTTTTTTGTGTTTGAAAAGTATGGTTTGAATCAATTTTAATTTAAAAATGGTGTAGCATGTAAAAATTTATATTGCAGTTAACTTTTTTCTTGAGAGTGGCATGTGAAAGTTTTAAATCATAGCAGATAAAAGTTTTGGTTGAAATTAAGACAGCCAAACACACTATTTGTTTCGTGGCATAAGGTTACAAGATATAACAAACTTTGATGGAGGTATAATCTTATTTTGGGTTAATTAAATAACTAGACTCCTTAGTTTCAACTGTTTCTCAATTTATCCTTTTATTTTAAAAAAACTACAAATATATTCTTTAAATTTAAAAAACTTGTCTCAATTTTATCCCTCGTAGACTTTTAGACAAAAAAAAAAATATAAAGATAAAACAAGCATACCTTTATTTAGACCAAAAATATATTTTTCTTCTTGAAAACATTTTTAAAAAGTACTTTAAAATTTAAAAAGTCATAAAATTTAAAAACATTTTCTTGAAATTTGATGTTTTGTTTTAAGAGTTTTATGTTTTTATTTCCATGAGATATTTTTCATAATTGTTTAAAGGTAATTATGTCATTTTGCTCAATTTTTTTATCTATAAGAATGAAATTAAAATAAATTTTTTAAATTTAAAGGATACCTTTATATTTTTAAAAATAAAAAAACAAATTAAGGAATAGTTGAAACTAAGATATATTTGATTATATAATTAACCATCTTATTTTTTATGTTAAAACTTTTTAATGACCATGCTGTCTTTAACGATAAAGTATTTTCCTCGATTAAAAAAAAAACTAATGCACTTTTGTTCTAAGGCGTGTTTGATTAACGATGAGAATCATTGATAGGAACCATTTTTCCTGTAACATGTGAGAGCTTTATAATGTAACAGCTTCTTTCTTTTTACTGTAGCATATGAGAGCTTTACACTGTTTATAATTAAATTTATGGTATGAACCATCTTTAACCAAACATCCCCTTAGTGTCATCAAGAACGTGGTTAGGTATAGATTGGTACACTAGACAATTTTTTTTTTTTATTTACAGAATGACGTATACCACATGTCTATACGCTATAACGTGTTTTTTTGGGGGAAAAAAAAGTCTTCAATAAAAAACTCCGGTGCTCTCCTGTAGAGTACACAGTGCACTTCCTAATTAATATTATTAATTTAATTGCCATATAAAACACTCGTAAAGATCACAAATTCTCGTGATCGAAACTGATTATATCTTTTATACTAAGGTCCTTTTTTTATGTTCAAACTTTTTATTGAAAACTATGAACCAAAAGGACCATAATTAAACTCAAGTTCCGTTTCAATAATTACTAAACTTTCTTCCTTGAATTTTATCGTTTGGTAATGCTTTTAAAATAGGTAAAAATAATTTTATTTTAAAAAATAAGAATTTTTTGATAATTATGATGAGAGGGCTTTTTAAAATTTGTCTCGAGAAACGTAAAAAATATGTCTAAAAACTCACAAAACAATACCCAACGGTTTTAGGCTCATTTACAAGGAGAGTAACAAGGTTGCAAATCGAGTAGTGAATCACGGAATTAATCTTACTGCTGATATTTGGTAATATATATGGAATGCCTGATTTTACCATTGAGCTCATCAATTAAGATGCTTCTCACGGGAATTGATACGGTGGCTCTTCCTTTGTATAAAGCTTTCCCAAAGTTGCTTTCCTCGTAACGGATGTCATCATGCATTCTCTTTTTTTCCCCCTCTTTGAGGTTTTCCCTCAATGATTTTTTTAGAAGAAGGTTTTCACGAGACATCTCTTTGTTTTTCGCATTTTGAGAGGATCCGTTAACTTCTTATAGTTCTTTAAGGGAGAATGCACTGATTTCATTGTAGATTCTCTTTTAGCTTGTTGATTTTATTTTATTTTATTTTATTAGTTTTTAAGGCTATTTTCGGCATTTGAATTTTTTACTCTTAATCTTTTTTTTTTTAATTGTACCTTCTTTTTATACTAATATACTTGAGTGGAGGATCTAGTGTGAGATGAACGTGCTAATAGGTGTTAATTTAGTTAGAATGTATTAGCATCTATTAGGTTGGTTTTTCTCTTTATATATTAAAAATAAATAAATCTCAGTGGCCACCGTATCAAGACGACCGACTGAAAGATGCAGTAAGAGCAATTTGGTTTGCAGTATTGGTGATTGTGGCCTTACTTTATTCCCGAGAAACGGAACTTGAAATAGCTTAGTGGTATGTTTAGCAAACGATAAAGAATTATAAAGGAAAAAATGATTGAATTGAAAAGAAAAATTAGGCAATGCGACTAAAGATCATTCTTTTTTTTTTTTTGTGTTCATTTAATAAGAAATAATCTCAATTTTTTTCTATGTTTACTTACTTTTTAATGAGGTTCTTATTCAATATAATTATTAAAATATCTTTTTTACATAACTAATAACTATTAAATAATAACATTTAAATTTAGACATAAAAAAATATGATATTTATTTCTTTTTATAGAGAATCAATACTAAAAGGTGTAAAAAAATTGGTATTCTCTTTGTCCGTATTTGATATACAGGATTTTTTATATTGTATGAGACTCACAAAATTCTTATTATTTTGTAAATAAACACATTATTCAAAAAATGATTTCTTATTTTTTTTTATTTTTGGTTTGATGCAAAATAAACATAAAGTACAAGACCATATCGGATATAGACAGCAGTCCATATTATCCACTTATAAGTAAGATGAGCGTGTGAGAGGGAGAGAGGGGGGAAAAGAGCCATTTTGTGGGAGAAAAAATGGAAAAGATTGGTGACTTTAAAATGTTGGGAAGGGTTAGATGTCCATTTGTAACCGAAACCCTCCAAGGAAGGACACGGTCGTGGATACCCATTTGAAGACTAATATTATTATTACGGAAAATTTTAGATTAATACCTTGTATTATATCAAAATATGCATTTGGTATTTTTGTTTTAGAATATTTTATATTAATACCTTAACCTTTTAGAAAAACTCTTTTTAGTACCCGAGGCTTTTTTTTAGGACACAAAAAGATACAAATACCCTTTTCTATAATTGATTAAAATTTTGAGTAAAAAACCCAAAAATTTGAGAAAAAAAAAAACTTCAAAAATTCTAATAAACCCAAAACTTACCGTCCCCATCCCCAAAACTCTCTTTCTCATCCTCAATTTCTCAGCCCTTCCTTGGCGAGCATTAACGACCGAAAGGATGTCGAACACGCAAGAAAACACCGTAGTTCCCCAATGTCAAGCTCCCATCGAGATTGTAGCCGCCATCTTCTTCAACGGACGGCCATGATTTCTTAGCCAGTTGAATGCTCATCATCGTCCTCAATCAGCTTGAATTTGTCTCCTTTCTTATCTAAACTCCAATAATTACAGTTCCTTTTGTCCTCGATATTTACTTTTTTATCGACAATCAAATCGACCTCGGTGATAACGAACGAATCCAAAGGTCGAATCTTTCAATTCATTGTCAAAGATTATTGTGGAGGCAGAGCGCCAATTGGTAGAGGGTGACAATCGGAGGAGAAGTCTTCGATGAGAGGGGCTTTGATTCATCAAAGGAAGAGATGGGGCAATCAAAGAAGGGCATCAAAGAATGGTACTTTGTCATTGTTGTTGTTTTTGTCTCATTTGATGGAGGTCGAAAGTTCCATTAACAAAGGTGAGACAGTAGCTTGGAGCTAATGGCTAAGGTTTTGCAACATTTGAAAAGCAAGAGAAAGAGAATGAGGAAGAAGAATGAAGAATTATGGAAGTTACTGTTCGTCATTATAAGAGAGGAAAGTTAAGAATGGTGGGAATCTATGGTACTGGGATTTTTGAAGTTTGCATTATTAAGCAATCTTTCACAATCTACAAAAGAAGGCTGAAGCAACCTTTCGGGGAGCTATCCCAGCACAAATAAACACAATTTTTTTTTCTAGTTTTTTGGGTTTTGGAGAGCTCATCTTCATTGAAGATGATTTCGAAAAAAAAGAGTTAGGAGATTTGGAAGTGAGCGAGGAACATGAAGGAGAGAAGGTGGATTAGAGCGAGGCGATGGCGCTGCTGCTGGGTTGCCATGGTCGATGCCAGTCTTCTCTATTGGGAGACTAGCTTGATGGAAAAAGCCATCGCTTTGTATCAAAAAGCTGCATCTCTTGGCGATTCGTCGTACCAATTCAATTTGGGGGTTTTTTATTTGTAAGGTCTCTATTTTTTTCTGCAAAAAAATCTGAAAAAGGGTTGTGGAAGGATTGGGTAAAACTTACCTATGCATAGCATGTTGGAATATTTTGAGGTATGCTTTTTTAGATTTTAGGTTTTTTTACTAAAAATTTCAATCAATTATACAAAAAGGTATTTGTGTCTTTTTTGTCCTAAAAAATGCCCCCTAGGTACTAAAAAAATTTTTTTTAAAAGGTCGAGGTACTGATCTAAAATATTTTAAAATATAGGATCCTAAATGCATATTTTGATATAATATAGGGTATTAATTTGAAATTTTCCCCTATTATTATCTATGTAATAATAAATAGTCTTACGTATATAATATTAAATAATATAATGAAACATAATTTAGGCCAAAAGCATGTCCAGAGTTCCGAATCTCAAAGGCAAAACATGGGCACCAAAATTAATATAGGCAGGAGCCAAAGCCAACCTCATACACATCAGGTAGGCCCCCAAAAGCCAACTAGCCTTGGCAACTTGCAAATTGATATATATATATATATATATATATATATATATATTACTCATGACTTGTGGATAATGTTTTGTATGTCTCATTAATTGGGTTGAACCCACCTATGTCACATGATTTTAAGCCGAAATGGTTTTTGTTATTAGTTTAATAACAGCTGAGGTTTGTTTTTAATATGTTTAAGAATATCTTTCTAATTTATTAGTTTTAACTGCTACAGTTCAAGATTCTAACATTTGTTATTTTAAATGGGTATTAATTATGTGAAATTTAATTTTTAGTGTGTCAATTTAAAGTTTAGTAAAATTTTGTTTCATCTAAAACTGCCTCATATTATTTATTCTACCTATTTTTAATTTTTCTACACCTATTCTTAAAATCATAAAAATGCCCTTGAAACTTTTATCCAATTGTAAAAATGTCGTTTAGTATTATTTGCCCCAAAAGTCTTGGGAGGAGACTTAACTGTACACACCGCAATCCCTCTTGTCCCCTCTTTCTTTTCTTCTTCTTTCTATTCTCTTTCTTTTTCTGTTCTCACGACCACTCTCACTCTCTCTCATTTCACCTCCTCCTCTCTTCTCTTTGTTTGCTCCAAAATCAAAGATCGAAAACCCAGTTTCAAGTTAATCAAGAGGAAGTTCTAAAATTCCTTCCCTTTAGTCTCCCATAATCCATAAGACAAGGACCAAGGATCTTGCAAGCAAAATCACCATGTTCTTCATGGAATCTTGAGGTGGGTGACCTAAATCTAATCTAGAATTTCTTTTCCTTTTATCCAAGTTTGATGATTCAATATGTTTTTATCTTGATCATAAAATATTGGTTTTTGAGCTTCATATGCAAGCATCTCTCTTTTGAATGGGTTTCTAACCTAGTTTTAAAAGAGTTCTGGTTTTTAGTTGTAGATTGTATGTTGAGCATGAGGAATTTGGGAAAAATAGTTTACATTGTTTTAGCATGATATTCTAGAGTTCTTGTGCATTTTTCATGTCCTAGGATTTAATAAAACAGGTTGGATTGAGTTTTGAAGCTCGAAATCTTCAAAAAATAAAACTAGAGTTTTTTCGATCTTGAACTAGATGGCCTGCCGAGCTCGACAGTCTAGTAGGTCAAACTTAATCGGTAGGCCAGACTCCGCTAATTGGTAGGCCAGACTCTGTCGGCAAGATCGACAGGCCGAATTTCATCAGTTGGCAAGATCGGTAGGCCAAATTCTGTTAGTTGGCAAGCAGACTCTACTGTCAAGGTCAGCAAGCCGAACTTCTTTAATCGGTAGGCTGAACTTCTTTAACTGATAGGCCGAACTCAATTAATAGGCCAAACTCAACCGAACAACAATCTGGTCGTCTAGTCCAAACTCGTCTGTTTTTCGTCGTTTTGTGTTACAAACTATTCCAACGATTACATATTTACAATTATGGCACACTAATATAAATAGATGGTAATTGACATAATTATAAATTAGGTTTAAGTTAAAGTATGGTTATTTTATACATCTTGGGATAACGAGTACTCGAAGCTTACGTGATGAATCTGATTTTGTAAGCTCATTAAAGAGGTAGGGATTTTATTACTCATCATTTATGAGATTTTGTTTAATTAAAATTGGTATTTTATATTACAAGATAATTATATGTTATTTTGTTAATATATGAATATCACCTATGAAATGATAATGTGGACTTGTCCTGTAATGCATAGCGAGGTCAGGTTGATTTGACATGTTTTGATATAATTTAAGAAGCATGGTTAGGTAATACGGACTCTATACATATCAGTAAAAATATCAGAGGAAGGGTAAGATGTGAAGAGGGCAGCAATTATGTTCTTAGGCACATATACCCTAAAAGGTAAATAAGGGGAGACGACGGTGTTCCCTTGGGTCAAAAGTTCTAAAATGCACTGTATAGGAAATAACTTAGTGAGAATCCAAGGGTCGATGTCCTCTCACCCGACAACTCTTTGAATAAATTATTTGAGTTGTCAAGTACGCCTTTGTGGTTTCGTTGAGTAAAGAGACATGGTTCTCAACGTTGTTGTGGATATCGACAAATATTGTTCAATTATGAACTAATATTATTAAATATTGAACTAATTATACAGGTGTTAATGCGGTAAATAATAAAACTTAAAGATGAGTAATAGTTTTCTTTACTGAGCATGTCGATGCTCATCCCCTATTATTTTTACCTCTCAGGTAGAGTTCGATGTATTATATCAGAGAAGGAGTAGATGGCAATGCTACCTATTACGTGTCGCAGTTTCGTTTAGTTATATATACATATTTTGTTTGATCATGTAAGACTTCAGAACTGTAGTGTTTGTGTTAAGTTACCTTGTGACTGGGAACTATATAATGATGATGATAATTGTATTTTTTTTAATATTTGGTGCTACACTAAATTGTTGATTATGTTTTAAATATATTTTTGTTTCTGTTTTATTTTAAAGACCCATGGGTGCTGTTTTAATGTTTTTAAATAATTTTGTAAAATTTATTTATCTTTACTAAATACTGCTAATCCCACATAGGGGTATTTCAAAAGTTTTAACATGTTATAGCATAAAACAAAAATATATTACAGTATAAAAGCTCTCATATGTTATAGTGTTTGATTCTAATTTATTAGTTTCACCTATTAAGAAATATATAACCAAATTCAACACCTTTTAAAATATCACCTCATGCAGAGGAAAGGTGAAAAACATAAGAAAAACGGGTTTTTTGAACCTAGGTGCGTGCCCCATGGAGAAAGTTTTCGTGTGGCTGCGAGGAAAGGCAGAGACTATGTGTGGCCACGAAAAAGAAGGTGAATGGCCAGGCTCGGAGAACTACAAAAACCATAGCACTAGGCAAATCTCGAACGGCCATACGTGTCCTCGTATTGGGGTTTGTGTTTTGTGATTTTCAAGTTTCTATTATTTTGTAAACCTATAAATAGATAGGTTGTGTTCTTTTCTTTAGAGAGTGAAACTCAAAAAAATTGAGTGGATAAGAAGCTAGGGAAAATTTTAAAGAAAAAATGTGAATATTATTCTGCAGTGGCTAAAAGTGAACGTAACTCTCGCATCGAAGGTGAATCACTACACATGTGTGTTCTTATTTATTTTTCGTTTGCATATTTTTGTTCTCAATAGAATTAGGATTTCTAATTCCCAACATCAACTATGTTCCCAAACACACCTTTTATTTTATTTTGTTTTTCTTGAAAAAGTGATATTTTTTAATTTTAGTGCTCACATGTCATACATTTTTTCCTTTGTATTTTTAAAACAAAGGCAGTTATACGTATATTTGATTTAAAAAAGGACTAATAATTGAATTGAGACATAAATAATATTCGTAGTATTGTTTATATATATTTTTCTAATTAGTAGAAGATTGGTGACCATTGAATTCAAAGCATGACGTGTGTTTGAAATGTCTACCAATTCAGTGTTACCACATGAAAAACACTGCTAAAGACTTTTATATTTACAATTTGGAGCAAAACTTGGTCTACCAAGAAACTTCCTAAAATCAATATTTTTTTTATTTTTTTTATCTCTCACCCTTTTTTTTTTTTTTTACTTCCACTACCTTTATAATGCAATGAAGTACAATTGCCAATAACTTGTTTCCGCAGTAGAAAAAGTCCAAATGGGTACGAACTCCAAAAGTCTCACGACAAAGAAAATGCAGCTTTATTTTGTCCTTTTTGTCCTTTTTCATGTATATAATAATTTAATTATTCAATAAAAGCAGAATTAAAAAAGAGAGAGTTTGATTGGAGCTAACATTAATAAAGCTTTAGAGCAGTTTTGCGGGGTTCATATAGAATCTTAATTGAATAACGGGTGTCTTCGCATCTGCGCCAAGAAACTTGGAATTGGTCGTGGGTTGCCTTTTGCCTATATTCAATGAAAGAGAGCGCTGGTGAAATCCGCGTCACAGCTTCCTCAGCTTCTCTCTCTTCCCTTCCATCTTTGTCTGGTTTTAAATAAACTTTGCTCACCACCCAATAATATCTTGCACGTTCTTTTGGTGCAATTTCTTTTCTGACAACCTAAAAGGTAACTTAAGACACTGTATTTCGGTTATTAAAAAACAATTTGGTATTATTTTTAAAATAAGTAAAAATATTTTTGTTTTAAAAAATTTATATTTTTTTAAAATTATGTTGAGAGTGTTTTTAAAATTTTTGTTTTAAAAAACATGTAAAAATATTTTTAAAAATTTTAAAAATAAAAACAAATAGGCTCAAAGTCTCTATTTGAGTCCTTATTATTAGGTCCTCGTTTAGGAGTTTGATTAAAACTAATTGACTGGAACCCAAAAAAAAAAGGTTAGAACTATAATTTATAACTAGAAGTTATATTTAACAAGTTTATCAAAATATTGAGTTAGGTTGAACGAAAAAAATTGAGCTCAAGAAAGATTAGAATTATAAAAAACAATTAGAACAATAATTATTAAACAGAGGTTAAATTTGTTTTGAAATTGTGATTTTCATCATATCTGACATAAAAACGTGCTTTGTCGGTATATATTTGTGTCCCCACCGAAAAAAAGGACTTTTTGTTGTTGTTGTTGTTGGCTTTTTTTTTTTTTTTTTGTGGCTCTAAGCCTCTAAATAATATCGTTCACATTTGGCTCCACAGGTCCATTCATTTCTCTATTTTTCTTAAGGAAAAAAGAAAAAGAAAACTCTTCTTGACCTGAACAAATTGCCAAAAACATATATACATATATATATATATATATATGTATATATATATTGCTAGTGCTCCAAAACTATAATTAATCTGTTTAATCTTGTTATGGAGTGCTCATGAAGTTGAGCATTGTTTTATCTCGAAAACTTAGTTATGCATATCATTTATTCAAGGAGCATAAATTAAGATGAACTGTTAAATTATTGAAAGACGGTTATATTCAACTATGATATTATTATGTTTTGGAGTTTTTTTTTTTTTTATTTTGTACATTAGTAAATAGTGTAGTGGAATGAATTACTATTGATTTTTAAATTAAGATAATATTAGAATTTGTAAATTAACTTCTTGAAAACATGGGAAATATTTTAAAATTTATTAAATAATTGGTATAAAAATAACTAGTGCTAAATAGTTAATGATTATATTTATTATATTATCACTCAAATTTATAAATGGAATCGACATATATGAAGAATATTTAAAAAGTAATTAACTAAATGATAACTACTATAAAATATATAATAATTTTAATACAATTAAAAAATTAATTAAGTATCCCAAATATAGAAACGTTTTTTGAATTTTTGAAAATGTTTTTGTACGTTTTTCGGGACAAAAATTTTAAAAACACTTTTAGTATAATTCTCAAAAAATTTCCATCTTCGCACGATTTGTCGTTCTCATAATTTTTAGAAATGTTTTAGTACGTTTTTTAAGACAAAAATTTTAAAAACACTCTCAACATAATTCTCAAAAAAATTTTAATTTTTAAAATAAAAACATTTTCTCTTATTTCAAAAACAATACCAAACAATCCCAAAAAGTCATTTATTAAAAAAAGTCTATTCTGAGTGTCAAACGATGTTTTTACCTTCAAATTACCAACACCATTATCAAGTACGGACGCCAAGTGGCACCAATAAAGTTATCAGTACCGTCATTTTATCAGGAAGTCGTAACAACACCTTATTTCCAAGGGGCTAATAGTGTCAATTTTAAATAGAACATTGCAGAAATATTGTTAAAGTTAAAATATAATAATAATTGTTCAGAAGTAAACACTATAGATTAAATATTTTTTATTCAACCATAAAGTTTCTTTTTAAATTTAGCTCATTGTAATTTTTAGGAAATAATTAGGTTATTGTAAAAGTATTTACATATACATAAAACCTTTAATATCGTTTTTCTTGATCTGTTTTTCTTTTCAATAAAACCTTTAATATTGCTTTTCTTGATCTGTTTTTCTTTTCAAAAACTTTTTGATTGTTTAAAAAACAAAGAAAAGAGACAAAAGAAAAAAGAAATGAAAAAAAATCCTTCCAGCTCGCAGTTTAAGATTTTTGAATCAAATATTTTCAAATTTAGGCTTCTTTTTTGGAGGCACCTTAGAAAAATAATGTTCAATTTGTTACAATTTAAAGTTTTTACATACTATAGTGTAAAACTTTTACATACTATAACATTAAGTTTCAACTGATTCGACACGTTTTTTGCGAGTTATTTCGGGTTGATTTCATGTTGATTTTGGTTGACCCTAACTCAACCTGTTTTTTGTGTGGGTCAGACAGGTTCGACCCAATTTCAACCCGAGGTCTATTTTTTCAACCTTAACTTGTATTTTTCGTATTAGATTTATGTTGTATCATCGTGTCGTAACCTAAATTGCCAGCTCTATTAGTGGATAAGGATCAATTGTCAAATGATATCAAATGGAGATAACAGCTCGACCAAAAGCTTACAATAAGAGAATTTGATTATATATGTACTTATATGTGCTTTTTCTGCAACCAACAATGAAAACCCCCCAACGACAAGTGATTATTTTAACAATTAGGCACGTCCAACAGCAGGCCAGCATTTTTAAAAGCTTTGATCAGATGCTTTAATGGTGCTGTTAGAAATGAAGGTGTAAGGATTGATGGAGCTCAATATGGGGCCCCACAAGTAACCTTTTAGTCATGTATTTAGTTAATTAAGTATTTGATTGGACGAAGTAAATGCCTCCTTATCCCGAATGGTACGTGAGGCCTACATAGCATGTCGGATTGAATAGGTCATTGGATAATAAGCCAAAGCATTGAAAACATTGGCCCACGTAATGTTATGAATTAGAAATTCCAATTGTATCAAGAGCAAACGAAAACATATATTGAAAAATAAGTAAGAAAAACAAACACAAAATTTATGGTGGCTTGTCCTAAGTATAAAAATTACCTTTACTTTCAAATGTTGCAAAAAATTTACTATAAACAAGAAGTTTATAAGAAAAAATTGCACAACTAATTCAACTATTTGTATTGTCTCCAACACCACTCTAATTTCCAAAACCGGCGCCCTTTTTTTTTTTTTTTTTTGGTAGAAAAACTTGGACAATTGAATGTGACAAATCTTAAATCTCCAAACTATCCTTACTCTATCGGCATGGCAATAATTTGTAAGATATTAAATTAGGCTCCACAACTTAACACTTAAAGTTTATCTTTTTTCCTATTCGCACCACAAGTTTAAAACATCCCACTATTTGCAGGTTTCTGTCAAAAATATAATATTCAGAACAATCCTATGTAATCTTATGAGATTATAACCCCGCAACTAATAAAACAGCAAGACCCAGTCTTAAAAATACATTATATATTAGACTAGAGTCTGTAGTTTTGTGAGTAACAGGGTTATAACCTATGAAGATGAAAATGATGAAAATGATTTCTCTAACATATTTTCCCTAGTTAATTTCATGGTTTTCTTCTTTAATTTGCTTTCATTAGTTACATATAAAAGAAACTAACAATTAGAATAATGCTTTTTCTCTTCTTTTAAAATTCTTTGGTAAATCTAATATTACAATATTCTTTATTTATTCATGCTTTTTTGAATTTCTTTTTCTAAATCTAACACGTATTTTTTTATATCTTCTGAATCAAATCTTATTTTTAAATCTAGGAAAAAAGAAAAAAAACAAGTACAATCCTAGCAATTCTATTAGATTTTTTTTTTTTAACTTCATATGTTCTTTTCTTTCACCCTTTACTTCTTTGTACTTTCTTTCATCGTTTCTCATCTAAATTTTCGTTCCAACCATAAGAGTTTTTTGTGGGTTAACAACTAATTTTTGGCTCATTAGTATAAATGATTATGTCTACCAATCAAATCTTACAACAATATTTGAATTTTTTTACTAATGCAAAAATGTTATGTGAAAATTTAATTATGTACAGACTTAATTTTTCTTATTTTTGAGAGCTAATTAATTTTGAAAGAAAGAGGCAAATAGACCAACATGGATTAGAAATAAAAATTAATAGCTTTAATTTTTAAAAGGGTTAGTAAATAGATCGAATCAATTTCAAAATCTAAAATTTACCCTGCCTGAAATGACGTTTAATTTTTTTTTTTTTTTTTTTTTTCATCCTTCTTCTCCCAGACTCCCGCCACGCTCTCATTGGAGATTAGAAATTGCGGACGGCAAATTGCGTGGAGTCACTGCAGCTGCACGAAGGAGCCAAGTGCATTGTCGTTCTCAACAGTGATTGCCAACAAATCTCTCGCGTCGGAGATCGGAAATCACGGACAGAGAAGACAAACAGTAGCTGATAGAGAAGCTTCATCGTCGGAGTCGCGTAGGGAGCAAGCACCAAAGCCGTACGAAGAGTGGGTGCTGGAGACACGCGAGGTCGTTGGGACGGGAGACGTTGCCAAAGTTGTGCCACTTGAGTCATGAGGCCGAATCCACAGGAGTTGCACCGCCGGAGTCGCAACGCCAAATCAGCAAGAGTTGCATCAGAAGAAGTTGCCGGAGTTGCACGAGGAGGGAGACGCCGGTGTCGTGGAGGGAGGCACTGTCGTGGAGGGAAGCACCAACCAGAGTCGCACAGGGACAGCAGCATCGCCATAGTTGCCACCAAGGTTGGAGAAAGGAGGGAGATAAGTGAGAAAGTAGATCTAGGATTTTTTTTTGGAGGAGACGAAGAAGATAGGGATAAAATTAAAAATTTTGGTGTTTAAAAAGAGAATGAAGAGGATGAAATTACAAAAATACTGTATACTTTAATATTTATTAAAATTGTGTTATTTACTTACATTAAAATTAAAAAGTGTGCTATTTAATACAATCTCCCATTAATTTTCATCTTTATCTGTATTTTATCCTGAGTTTATATTTTCTATTTGTGGTCTTTATTATATACAACTCTTAAGTAATATTGCATGAAAAAATACTTATGTACGGACAATTAATTATGAGATTTTTATAAGTTGTTCATTAATTTTGAACTATGATTATGATATTTTGATAAAAATTACGTGAGTAACTTTGAGATCTTTTAAACTTGGTGTCCCACCATAGAAGAAATGAATAAACTTTAGGTGTCAAGTAAAGAGAGCGACAACCTTCTCTTTAAATGGAAAACTGTTATGTTTTCAACAAAGACACACACCCTAGTGTTTAAGTTAGACATTTTAAACTTGATGTGCCACTGTAGAAAAAATGAGCAAACCTTAAGTGTGCCTAATATTTGTTATCCTATTATAACATATCCGTTTCATGGCTTAGTGTAAAAACTGAGTTTTATATTCTTATGCCTAATGTCTTGTAAGATATTGTTACGGAAAGCTATATATATATATATATATATATATATGTGTGTGTGTAGAACCTCAATCATTTGCATATTTTTTGTTTTGATATAATTTTGAACAAATTTAATATTTAGAACACATGCACTAAAATTAGCTTTCTATCTTTATGACAATTCCTTGTTAGAGAGTCTCTAGCAGTAGAGTACCATCAATTTGTATTAGATTCTATTAATTTTGTATTTTTTTTTTCCAATTAGACACGATTCTAAGCAAACCTAATATTTTTAAGAAACATGCATCATTGATGGCGATGTCCTACGTAGAAAACTTTATATCTTTAATGTTTGGGAGAAATAAAATCACACAGAAGAGTATTAACTTAAACTTTTATCTATTTATTTATTTAGAGATTCTGTAACCCTTAATTTTTTTATTTTTTTTTTCATTTTGATGTGGTTTTAACCAAATTCAATTGCAAAAATATGCACTAATACAATGGACCCTACCGCAAAAAAATCTTTATTTGCTTTTTTTTTTAATTTTTTTCTCACGACCACAAACCCGCACCGATAGTATACATTCTAAAAACTATTAGATTTGATTAAATCATTTTTTATACAAATTTGACGGTTGAAATATAGATATCTATTGATGAGTATGTTTTTGGTTTCTACTAAAGAAATTGCCTTTTTTTCCTCTATCTCAATAATTTAAAGATAGAATGAGAGAAATAGACTGCACTTATAGAGCACTAAAAATTAATAGACCAAGTTCAAAACAAAGTAAATAAATAGGCCTAAAATATAAATGTAGATTTATAAACTAGTTGAATTACAAAATTTAATATCGGATTTTTTCTCATCTTTCTCTCTCCTCTCTCTTCTCCCTCCATGTTTCTTTTTCTAGTCTTCTCTGATTTTATTTTTTCTTTTTTTTTTTCTTCCTTCTTCTCTCCACCTATTTCTCTGGTTTTTTTGTCCACTTTCCGCGTCAGATGCGCCGTCACCGGAGTCATTAAAGGCAAGTTGTGTAACACCCAAGCATTTTTAGTATGTTAAAAATGCAATAAGTTAAGGATTACTGTTTAATCTAATTTTTATGATAATATCCATAAAAGCAAAAAAAAAAAAAAGGGATTTTAAAGGTAACAATCATGCCATAGTCTTTTAAGAGAAAGGAAGGATTTGAAAATAAGCTGAAAAACTCAATTATTGTAAAATGTATTGCAATAAATGTTAAGACAAAAATACAATTTAAGGAGAAATATACTGTATAACAACATGAAAAATTATACAGTATTAGAATAATACAATGTAAGAAAGTACACTGATAAAGTTATATAGTATGAAAATTACACTACAAAAGTAATGAGTGTAGGAATTGAACTGTTTAAGGTTAAGTAGTATAGAAATTAGACTGTTTAAGTTAAAGTAGTATAGAAATGATACTGTTTAGAGAATATAGATGAATAAGGAATGTTGTAGCAGTATAAAGAATATACCAACAATATAAGAACATATTAGTATAAAAATATTGTTCGTATAAATTTGGACTGTATAATGCGAGTTAATATTGGAATTACATTATGTGATAGATGTAAATAAGTACAGGAGGTTGTGGGACCTCATGAATAGTATAAAAAAGAACACCGATAGTATAAGAAAAATACTGTCAGTATAAACTTAGACTATATAAAAAATTTTGTGAGACCCACCAAGGGGACGCCTTGATAGTTTTGATTGGGCCACCATATTTACTAATGTGGCCCAACCATAAAAGGCCAACTTACCCCTAATCATAATTAGGGTAATGATTCATCATTTAAAAAAAAAAAAAAAAAAAACCATTCTTACATTCATTGAACTTGGACACTAAGAAGCTAAAGAAATAAGAGACCAAAAAAATGGGTCTCCATAATGCACGTGAAAAAGGAAAGAAAGAAAAAAGAAAAAAAATGCTCTATTTTCCTCCACCAAAACCAACCCCTCCCATGAGTATTCTCTCAATAATTTTTTCAAGCACAAACCTCCAAAATCATGTTTTGAAACAAAAGCTAAGGGTGAGGGAGATTTAAGAGTTTCAAGGTAAAAACCTAAGTTTTACCTATTGTGCTTAAGGGTTTTTATTCATGATTTGGTTGAGATTTTTATGGAGTTGCTATGAATGTTGTCAAGAGTTTTGAGAAGGTTTTCAAGCATTCCAAAGGAGGAGTTAAATCTTGAAAGTCTCTAGGTAAAATCTTAGTCCTACAAATTATGCTAAAGTTTATTTTTTTTATGCATATTATATGTTTGATGAAATGTTTGGGACGATGGCATATAAGATTAATGTTAAGGCATGGTTGTTTTATATTATATGTTGATGGTGATGATGATGGAAAGAAGAAAGTAAGGGTTTTGGTGAAATTCCAAAACGGACTAAATTGCAAAGAAAAGTGTATTCTCGGTAGATTTAAAAATCAACCAAAAAGCCCCCCTAAACGTTGAAATTTCAAGACAGTTAAAACATGAAAGTTGTAGAATGCATCAAAACTGCTAGAACCATATAGGCAGTTTTCCAAAATTTGGCTCGGTTTAGGAGATACGAATTTTACGAAATTTTAAGCATAAAATTTCAAGAAATGGAAACGTTATGGAATGTATTGAATTCGACCATGGTGCTTTTGTAAGTTTTATTCGTTGTGAAAAAATGAATGTTTTGGTATATAGTGGTCATTTTTAGTTCTGAGGACAAAAATGTAAATATTTTTGTGTTTCGGGCCAAAACCGTAGATCGTGTAAAAATTGGGTTTTCATCGAGAAATGTTGAGTTCCTGCACTGCTGTAGACAGTAAGTAATCATAGATGCTAAGTTTGAAAGGATTCAAAATTTAGTCAAGGAAAGAATGAAAGATAAATGTTAAGAGCAAAATGATTATTTTGCAAAAAATGGCCAAAACGGACCTAAAACGCCTAATATCGAAAACACCCTTAGTGGAAATTTTTTCGTAATACATACGTAATAGAATGGTAAAATTAAACAATGAGTTTTATAAAGTTACGAAATTAAAGAAAAACCTGTTAAGGGTAAAAATGTCATTTTAAGATAAACGGCTAAAACGGAGTTGAATACTCCAAATTAGTACAACGCTCTTAGTCAAAAAATGTTCTGTAATACGTTAAGTAACGAAACCGTTATGTGAGATGGGAGATTTAATAAGGGATGTTTAAGTAAACGAAAGGTAACCTAATGGGTTACAAAGTTAAGTAAAGAAAAAGATAAGCTGATGGGTTACAGAGCCAAGTAAAAAGAGTTATAACCTGATGGGTTACAAAGTTAAGTAAAAGGTATGGTAACCTAGTGGGTTACAAAGTTAAAAGCAACGGGATGCAAAGTAAAGAGAAGAGTAAACCGATAGTATACCAAGTTAAGTAAAAAGGAAAGAATGTTTAAGGTTTAAATTAAGTTAACAATCAAGTGGATTGATAACAAAGAAAGTTAGCTTATAAGTCGGCTGTCGTTTGATCAGGACACAAAAGCCGACTAATGAAAGGAAAAGAAACGGAATAGGAAACGATAGAACGTTATCCATGTAAGTTTAAATCTCACCTACAGCATGGAGTAAATGATTTTTAAATATTTACGAATATGTTTATAACTGAGTTTGCTATTTTTTTGCAACTTGTTTTTAAAATATGTTTGCATTTGTTATGCAAAAGGTTTTAAAGTTTAAATTAAAGATTTGCAATGTACTTGCAACTATTATGTTTAAAGCATGATTACATTTAATGTGCATAAAGTTTAAAAGATCAAGTAAAGGTTTGCAATGTATTTGCAAATATTGTTTGTAAAGTATGATAGCATTTTGTTAATGCACAAAGTTTTACAGTTTAAGTAATAAGCTTATTTGTTGCATTTGTTATGCAAAAGATTTTAAAGAGAACAATTATGATTTGAAAGTATGTGTGCATATAATGTGTTAGCATTTGAAATGCTCACTAACTTTAAAAAGCAGGTAAAGTAAAGATGATAAAAGAGAGTATCGTACCAGCCTTCTTGATGTGAGGTATATAAGTAAAATTAAAGTTTGACCTCCTTGATGTGAGGTACATGACCTCGGTGTTCGATAGCCTCAAGTCTTCCACAAAGGAAGCATCATGTTTATGATCTCAAAATTGATGATGTTGGTACAAACACTAAAGTAAGATAAAAAAAAGTTAAGGAACAGAGATAAAAAGTTTAAGTAAGGAAAGAATATTAATAAAATGCTCATAACTAAAAGTTCATAATTGAGCATAAATAGAAACATGCATTTTAGTTTTGCTTGTTTTCCTTATTATGAAATATTTAAATGCTATAAAAAACATTCTAAGGAATGTTTATGTAAAGTTTATGAAAAACAATTTCATATTTACAAGAAAAGGTTTATAAATGACGTTTTATGAAAATCGTTTCAGAAATGCTTTATGAAAAAAGCTTACGAAAAATGTTTTTAGAAGTGTTTATGAAAAAAAGACGTTTATGAAAAACGTTTTAAGAGAAAGGTTTTTATGAGAAGGGTTTTTAAAACATGTTTAAATGATTTATGAGATTAGGTTTGAACTTACTGAGTGAAAGCTAATTAAAAATCTCTTCATGCTATAGGTTGTCCTATGGGTGATCAGTAGGACTGGTTAGAAGAGTTGGGCACAATGAAAGACAGTTGTAAAGATTTGGATATAGATACTACTACAGTAAGTTTCCGCTATACAGAGAAAAGGTTTTCCCACTACTTGATACAATGTTTTTAAAGTTCAAAAAGTAAAAGTTTTGATAAAGTCAAAGTATTAAGAAATGTTTTCAAAGTTTTAAGAACCATTTTACGAACTATTTTATATAATTATAAAGTAAAGTTTTAAGCTATGATTTAATAAATGTTTTTTATTAAGTTTTAAGAAATGATTTGAAATAGTTTTAAAGTTAAGTGTTGAGTGAGGTCTCAACCTAAATTATGACAAAAGTCATAACAGTTTTAAAGAACATTTTAAAGGATGTTAAAGAAAAAAAAATTAGTAATTTTTTACTAAGTAAGTAAGATTAATGTTTAAGTAATAATATTTAAAGAAAGTTAAATGACTGCTTGAAAAGGTGGGTAATCACAAGTCGCATGGAGTCGCTCGAAAGAAAGGGTCACACCTTTGCTAGAGTCACCACCTTCGAACCTTGAGTCGACTTTCTCTCTCTCCGTGACGGGTGATGATGGCGACGGATTCGCGTAGAGAAATAGAGAAAGTTGTGGAGAGAGAAAGCAAGAAAGTCACGGAGATAGAGGAGAGCAAACCCTACCATCATGTTTATGAGCCCACACTGATGCCAAATTCGCCTAGGGAGCAGGCATCGGAAGTAGTGTGGGAACAACTTTGTTGTCAGAGTAACGCGAAGAGCAAGCGCCAAAATCATGTGAGGTCACCGGAGTCACTCAGGGAAAGGTATCGCTGCAAGAGTCATGAGGGAGAGGTCGTCAAAGCCGTATGGGAAGCAGCATTGTCGCCGAAGTCATTGCCAGATCTAGAAGAGAGGAGGAGATGAGAGAGAAAATGTATGCTAGGATTTTTTGGGAGAAACAAAGAAGATGACGGCAATTTTAAAATTTTACTTAAAAGTAAAAATCAATTTATAGAAATTTGGTCTATTTTTTAAAGTTAATAAAATTTTGAGCTAATAATTTTTATTGTTCCATTTTTTTAGCTTATTGGTTTCAATTTTTCTAGTTTAAATTAGAATTGAAAAAGCCGTACATGAGGAACTGGGTCACGTTCATAAATTGAGAAATTGGACCCAAAATGTAGCATAGAAAACTGAAGCTGGCAAGGGTGACATTATCAAATACCACGGGCAAGTCGGTGGAAGCTGAGGTGGATGTGGGAGCCACACTGCAGCGAGGAGAGAAGGTTCCGTGGGGCCCACCACAAATGCGGCGAGACGCAGGGTTGCAAGTGAAGAAAAAGCTCTTTTGAAACATCTCCACTCATACTCTCTCCTCTGTTTTTTTTCTTTTTTTCTTCTTTTTTTTTTCCATTTTGTTTTCAAACATTTTTTTAAAATGGTTTTGGGTTTTCCCCAAATAATTGTGAAATTGGTGAGGCGATGAAGTGGACCCCACCAACTTCCCCAAGATGGAGGAAGATGATGCCGACCCCCCCAAGTGGAAGAGAAAAGGGGGAAAAAACACACACACACCCCAAATAAAAAAATAATAAAAAAAAGAATAATGGGTTGCCAAGAAATCTCAAAAGGAAACAAAGAGATAACTATGGGGGTGGGGAGGAGGGAAAAAATCGACGCTGTCCATGGACCGTACTCCTTTGCTTACCATTGGCTCGCACAAACCTGCAAACACTTTGTAGGCCCCACACCCCAGAAATGACGCAACCCGCGTCCGCCTTTGATTCCTTTACCACCCGGGCATCCACCTCTCACTGCAATTACTGAACTAACCCTTCCTATTTTGATAATACCAAAAGGGGCTGTCTCGGAATATAGGTGCAATAAGATTAATTAGCCGTTTAAAAAATGAGTTAGAACTATACTTGTATAAGATAAACATTGTTGAAAATTTGACTGAAACTAAAAAGTATAATTTAAATGTAGTTCTCAAACTACCTATGATTTGAATTTGAACTTTTTAACTCGAACTTATATTTTCATTCCAAACCGGGCTTCAAAAAATCTTTAAAAAAATACAAGTTTCTTTTATTACTTGTGCTTTCTAAGAAATTAGCAGAGGAATTTTGTAACGGGAAGAAAACTAACAATAAACTTTGTTAGATTATTGTTTTCACTATAATATAATTTTAAAGTAATTTGATAACTTGTAATTACGTTATCACTTCATTTTGGAATCTTTAACAATAACATAGAGAGAATGAGTTTTATAGGGTGTTTGGGAGAGTGGTGGGAGCTAGTGGTGGGAATCACTTTTATTGTAGCATGTGGGAACTTTTTATTGTAGCAAATTTGTTTGTTGTTACTGTAACATGTGAGAACTTTTTACTGTTTATAACTGAGATTGTGGTGGGAACCACTTTACCAAACACCCCTTATGCTCCTAGGGTGCTTAAAATATCAAAACTTTTTTTTTACTTTTCAGTTTTTTTCTTTCTTTCTTTTTCCTCCTATTTTTTCTTTTACTTTTTTCAAACATATTTATTTTCTTCTTTCTGTTATATTTTCATACATATTTATTTTTTCTTTCTTAATTTTTATATTTTTTGTTAACATCTTTAATGCACACATACATATATTTTTTACTATTTATAAAGTACAAATATTAATTTATAAAATTCATAGTAAATAAGTTAATTGTTAATTTATTGGTATTCTCGCTTGAAAAACGACAATCGAGGTACCCCGGTGACGTGAGCCAAATATACGGCTCTTTCCGTCCACGAAAAGCCGCATCTCGAACGCAAACGCAAACGCACTAAGATCTAAAGCCAACAGGTGCGGAGCTACTGGCTTTTTTTAGTATTGGACCTTGGCTCAACATACATGCATACATACAATTGGATGTCATTGTCACTTCAGTGTATTTGTACATGGTTTCGCACTATAGCTGACTCTATCAAACTGAAAAAAAAAAAAAAAAAGGTATATTCATTGGGACACTAAATATAATGGGGTGTTTGGAATGTGATGGGAACCAGTGACGAGAACCACTTTTATTGTAGCATGTGAGAGCTTTACACTGTAGCAATTTTTTTTTATTGTTGCTGTAGCATGAGAGAACTTTTTACTGTTCATAACTGATTTTGTGGTGAGAGCCGCAGTTCCCACCACTTTGTCAAACATCCGGTAAGTGTTTGGTATTATCACTTTCAACCATAATGTTTAGTTATTACAATATAAAGTTTTTTATATGTTGTAGTGTCAAGAAAAAATAAGCTGCAGTATAAATATTTTTAACTAATTCATTTAAATTAATTAGTTTTAAGTAATACTTTCAAACACCCTATAAATTAGTAGTAAATTTTTATTAATTAAGGATATAATTATATGTTTCAGTTATTAAATAGGAGTGCAGGTATGATTTTTTTAAAAATGAGAACACGAATAAAATTAGTGGAGGGCACAATTAAAATTTTATACAAAAATAGAGAGTAAAAACTAAAATTCTAGAATGTGTCGCTCCACCCTTATTTGGTAGCAATGAGCGTATCTCCCAAGTAGTTTAGTAGATGAGTAATTTTGAATTTCATTATGATAGAAAGTGTTTGACACTATTTTTAAGCTCTCTGCTCAATGTTCATTAGCCTTGGTGGTATTCAATGAGGCTGATGTAATGTGTTTTGTCCATGGCCTAAGTAGTTGTTGCTCGTTGTGAACATTCCTTATAATCTGGAAGCTTCTATGATCACACTTAAATAAAGTAGTTAGGATTGATCGCCTCACCTTGTATTTTCTTCTTGAAAAAAAAAAAAAAAAGCAGTATTTTGGTGGACTCAAACAAGGAGTGAGAGAGTCTCAGCGCATAGACCTTAACAAAAAAAGTTAAATTGTAGATACAAGCGGGGAAAATGAAATTCAATGGATATGAGCTCTAAGGGCCTTTTTGTTTAATATATTCGGTCAACTTTTTGAATTTAAATATTTATGATCATTTAGATATGTGTTTATTTCTTTTAAAATTTAAATTAAATAAAACTTTTAAATCTAAGTTTTTAAAGTTTTACTCCCCCTTTAACTTTTTGGACTCGGATATGTTTTCTGCAGTAAAAACTCAAATTCTCCTATTTTTGAGAAAAAAATTATAACTTTTTTATTTGATATTCGATTGAGACGATTCTTCATTCATTGTGTTCCTAATGAAGAGAGGAATAAATCAAGATTTATCTTGAATATTTTTTTGAATCATGGATATTAAGAGCTTGTTAGATTTGTTAATAAACAAAAAACTTTTTTTAGTATCTATCTAAACACAAATTTCAATTTTATTCCATATTCAAATTAATACTTTAAATGCATATCTAAATGTCAATTCGAATAGTAATTTAAATCATCGATTCAAATTACACAACTCAAATAAAAATAATCTAAATCAATACAATTCGAATCTATGTACCAAACAGACCCTAAATATATAGTTGATCCAAATTGATGTAAGATTTTGGCAATTATGTAAACAATAGGGTAAAAGCCTGTGGTCCAAAAATGTAAGAATTTATTAGTAGAGAGGTTCTAAGCACATCACTCCTTAGAATAGATTAAATAAATAAGTTGTTTAAAAGAGTAGTTCAAACCATTGATTTAAACTGTGAATAATTTAAAGCTCTTATATACGACAATAAAAAACTACATTGTAAAGCTCTCGTATGTTTAGGTTGAGAAACTCAAACTGATAATTTAAACTACTCTTGCAAGCACCCAAAATTTATATGAATCATCCCCAATTATGCATGAAATTGATATGTTTTATTTACTCAAAAAAAAAAAAAAAAAAGATGTCTTCATCAACTGCTCCTTGTTGGGTATTGGGAACGGATTAGGTCATAAACTAATGAATTACGTCAATTAACAACTAAAGGATTGTGGTATTAGCCCTAGTGACAGTCGTTGTGAAAGGCAATAAAATATTATGTAATAATATTCTGTTATATCTCTACCCTTAACCTTAATCTCCCATCACAGAAAATTCATTTCTAGAAAAATTTCACCGGCCGTTCAACCTTGCGAAGAAATTTACATAACGTGTCCAAAACTAATTTAACCATTCGCAAAATTGTATTAATCTGGTGCTTTATATGTGGCCAAGCCATCAAGTGTCTTTATTTTTTTTAGGGATAAACTAGTTGTAAAGTTGTTGTATTAGCAACAAGAAACCATATATTGTTTTAATATACATATATATATATATATATAACTAAAATAGACTCACAATATGCATGAAAAATACATTGAAAAAGATAATAAATGGAGACATAATAATCCCTGAAAAGGAGTTTAGATAAGGTTCGTTTAGTGCACAGGTTTAGAATGGTGTGATTTTAAACTTTTGTGATTAGAATTGCTAATTTGAAACCATGTGATTTAAACGGTGATATGTAAAGGTTTACAACGAAAATAAAACATCGCATCAGCTTTAAAATAAAAATTGATGTTTAAAAACTATAGTTTATAAAGTAAAATGAGAATGAAAATGTTTTATACTATAAAAAATATTTAAAACTAGAACTTAAAATGGAATCAAGTTCTCAAAACTAACAATTTAGTCTATTTTAAACAATCACCATTTTGAACGATTTGAAACTTGTATGTATCAAACACCTGTTCTTGTAGGCCTATAGTTTGAAAACTACTTAAAGAGTATTCAAAAAATAGAGAAATTGTACTAAATAACACAGTTTTAATTCTTAATATAAGCAAATAGCATCCTTTTAAAAATATTCAAGTACATAATATTTTTAAAATCACGTGCTTTTTTAAATACTTAAATTTACAATTTTACTTTCTCGTTTTTCTTTTTCTTCTTCTTCTTTCTTTTTGTTTTGATTTTTTATTATCTCAATGTTGTTTCATCTCAATCTCAGTGTTTTTCTCTCCATCATGTTATACTAAAATAAATTTTATGTTAATTTAAATAGACTTTACTTAACATTATTATAGTTTGACCTATTAATTTTTAATCACGATAAATAATAGTCTAATTCTTTTCTAATCTTTTTTAAAATACTCGTATTAAATGGCACCTAAGTGGATAAAATAAGCATTTCTTCCCCAGGAAGGTTTGCTGTGAATCAATATATATATATATATATATTATATAAAGCAGGCTCAAAAAACTGACTCAAGAGTTGAGAATCTGTTTGACTCAGCTCCAACATGTCTGTGCAGAGGATAGGTTACGGGGAAGTACAAATGGGGTTTAAAGTGCCAACCTCAACACAACTGACCAAATCCTAAACCGATTCTATCACCAAATTCACGATTATTAATTGAAATACGGAAAAAGTAAAAAAGATAAAAGTAAAGGGGCAAAAATTGAGCAACCCAAATTAGCGAGAAACAAAAAAATTAGATTTATTCAATGTCACCCAAATATCGGCTAAACACCAAAAAAGCTAAAGGGTCACCGTTGAAGTCTCATATTTCTCTCTTTTCTCTATATAAAGACTGAGAAAGAGAAATTATATTGCCGCTAATTTTACAAAAAAACAAAAAAAAAAAAAAACTCGCCGGAAAATTATATTCCCGGAAAAGCCCTTCCCACCGGAGAGGGGAACAAGGGAAAAAAGTAAACAGAAGATTATTACACGAGACTAGTCTCCGCGCGTGAACCTCCGATTCACAAAAATTAAAATTAAAAATTAAAAAAAAAAAGATGAGAGAGAGGGAGAGCTATGGCATTTATTTTCTCTCTCTAGAAGAAGAGGTTCAGGAGCCTTCTCTCTCCTCCGTTTTCATGGCGGCGATGTTCGGCCAAGCCGCTTTCGAAGCACGTGGTGGTCGCGGACTCCTCGGAGTTCATCGACGGCGAGCCCGGCCGCCGGAGCTCGGCCTTGTTGACGTTGGCGGGTTTCGCCGGGAACGCGATCGGTGTCAGGCGGAGGTCGAGATCGGCGTTCTGCCGGAGCTTCTCCGGCTCGTCGGACCGCTTCCTCTTCGGCGACGACCTCGATCGCGACGTCGAGAACCTGCAGTAGCCCGAGCTCGGATCTCGAAGCTTCAAGATGTCCGTACAGGCGACCTCTGCCTCTGAGTTCTCGTCGGACGCCGCCGTCGGGCTTCCTCCTCCACCGAGGGGTTCCGGCAGCGGCCGCAAGGTCCCGCCGCGGAGGACGGTCTCCACCGCCGCCTGGCACACGTGCCAGTTACCCGTCCAGAGCAGCCCTACGGCTCCGTTCACCGGATTCACCGTCCTTCCACACGCTTCGAATAGCAGAGATTGAAACAACGCTGAAAAAGAAGGAAAATCACAAAACTCAGAAACGAGAGCGAAACGAGAGAGAGCAAAAGGAAAAGAAAGAAACGTTTCGAAAACGTACCAGGTCTCTGAGACTCGGGAACGGCGGAGATGAAGGACATGAGGCCGGCGCGGCCGAAGAACTTGGCGACGAAGACGGTGGCGTGGCCTTGGGCCTCGGCGGTGTCGATCCACTGCAAGCAAGGGCGCAGAATACACGACTCGCTGCAGCCCTTTCGGAGGACTCGGCAACCATTGCAGCTCATCTTCTTCTTCTTTTGTTTCTTTCAAATGATCAAACCTTATATGAAAAAATATACATTCACACCAAAAAGATCTTTCCCAACCGGTGGATTACTTCGGACGCAAGAAACAGAAACAACTAGAAAGCAGGAGTGGGAAACAAAAGAAAGGGAGAATAGGGAGACAGATTTGGAAGAGACTGAAATTAAGGTGGCCAGAAGACGCAGGAGGGAGGTATATATAAAGAAGGGTAGGGGAGAGAGAGGGAGAGAGGGAGAGAGGGAGAGAATGGGGAGTGGGTTTTGGGTTAATGTTAACTAGAGTTTGGGTTAGGTTATTTTTTTTATTTTATTTAATAAGTGGTGGTGGTGGGTGGGTGTGGGGGAATTGGGAAAAGGAAAAGCTTTGGGACAATGGTGTTTTTGTTGTGGGAAATGTTTGGAGATGACCTTGGTTTTTTGTTAAAATAAGCCTTTTTTTTGGGTCCCTAGTGATAAAATTAACCATCAGATTTTGTAACTTGTTTTAACGATGTTAAATACCGATTTGGATGTGGATTGATTTCTTTGGTGCAAATCATGGTTCGCAAACAATCTCTTAACCAAACAACTCAGGCCAATGAGAGAAATTGTTCTATCATATTTGTTGAATTAAAATATGGCTTTAGTTTGTAAATATTTTATATAGTCTCAAAATAATATTATTAAAATAATTATTATATAATTAATGACCATTTTAAGATATTATGAATATTATAGTGAATTTCAATTTCATAACAATAATAATATGATGATATAACCAAAATTTACATCATTATTACATAATAAACACAATTTTACAAAATAGTTTCATCAGTTCAAAATGTTTTAAATTTCAAGAATTCCCCGGGGAGAATATTTTGTACTTAATATAATTAATTTGAAAAAATTTGTTATATGGACACATAAAAATTCAAGAACCGTGTATATAATTTATTGTTAAGAACTATATAAAAATTAAAGTAGAAACGAAAAAAAAATCAAAACCCAAAATAGCGGAGTACAAATAATTCAACAAACAAAACAATGCAAATAGCTTTTTTTTCTTTTATTTTTTCTCATCTTTTTGTTTTTTATTTTTTTATTTTATTTTTTTTTTGGTGATGTGCCGAATGTGTAGGCTATATCCAAAGTCTTGGGTGCGAGCGGCTCCGTGTTTCCGCGGATGGATGTCCCTCCACCGTTGGATTCGTTCCTTTGTATGGTTTTTCTTTCTTTTATTTTTTTTTTTCTCCTTCTTTTTGTGGATATTGATGGGGCTTCTTTCCTTTTCAACCCTTGTGCATTTGTATGTGCGATAATGTTTTTCTTTTTGATTTTTTCAAAAGTCGCAGTTTGCAAAGTCCTCTTGCGTCACATGAACAATAGAATAAGATATAATATATATATATATATATATATGTATTTGCATTGGATTTAGGGAGAAGAAAAAAAAAAGGACGGTTTTGTAAAAATTATTTGAGCATGGCCATGGCATGCACATGTATTGGGAGGAAAAACAAACATCGGTATTAGTTTAATGGTGCCGTTTTTTAATTAAATTAAAGCTAGTGGGTGAAGGATATATTAATTTAAGTGACTTAATCATTGAGGCCTTGGTGCGAGGAGATCAGGAAACACAAGCTTTGTAAGCGGAACAAACGGGAGTTTTTTTTAATTTGTTTTTAAATGAAGGGTATTTTTTTAATACAAAAGGAGAAAAACACCACCTATTTTTAAATAAACAAACATGACTCAAACTCTCAATTTATAATTAAAGTGGAGAAACTTATAACTAACTACTGTACTCATTTGTTATAAATGGTATTTTCTTTCTTTCTTTCCTTTTTTTTTTTTTTTAATGAAGTTGAATTACGGTTTGAAAGACATTTGTTTACGTGTGAGGTACAGTTGAAAAAAAAAAAATTAACCATGAGAGTGAATACCGTTTCCTAGGCCCCAGCCCACGGTTCTGAAATTATTTTTCCGAATTCAACATGTCTAGATTTAGGGCATTGAATGCT
Organism: Artocarpus hirsutus; assembly: GCA_946598075.1. NCBI lineage: Eukaryota > Viridiplantae > Streptophyta > Magnoliopsida > Rosales > Moraceae > Artocarpus > Artocarpus hirsutus. Next base: position 23,397 of record CAMOHE010054275.1, on the reverse strand, counting down.
GCTGCATTCCATTATTTTTGAGCTTTTAATTTTTGGAGCTAGTTAGAAACTTTTCAAACAGGCTACCCTCGGTTATCGCAAGCCAACTTGATTCAATTAGTTTAAATTAATAATGGTTTTGTTTGGTAACATAGTTCGTTTTAACTGTTACAATATAAAGCTTTTATATATATATAATGTAAAGCAAAATTAAGCTAAAATGTAAATCTCTCACATATTATAAACGCGTTACCAAGTACACTCAATATTATAAAGTCTCACATACTACAATGTACAACAAAATACTATTACAATAAAAAACTCTCACATATTAAAGTTTTTAAACTAATATTTCGGTTCAAACCTATTTATTAAACACTATTTACAATCTATTTTTTGAATTATTTTTTGGGTTTGAACCAAAAATTTTAACAAAAATTTAATTTTTTAGATAAAATACTATACAAAAATAATTCAAAATGTAATTCAAACCTCTAAACATGATTATGAGTGAGGACACTATAAAGTAGCTTCTTACCCTATCTACAGATGGTTAGACGTCATCTTAATTCTCTGGTTATTTTAAGGTTTTTGAGTAGGATTCCTACCCAAGCTTGGGTTTTTGATTGGAAACGACACAATCCGGTCTAGCATAGCGTTGTTAAAATTCCATGCAATAGGCTTAGGTAAAAAAAGGGCAAAAGTGGAGGAGAAGTTGTACAAAGTTGAACTGACAAGGAAAACAAACAATGGGCGGTTGAATTATTGATGTAGCTTTTCTTATAACTTAGCCTAGCTAGTTATGCTCAAAATGTAGATCCTAGCTAGGTAACCCCTTTTCCTTACACATTTCAACCGAAAAAAGAGTATCTTTTGTTACCAACAAATGATGATTGATGCTTCATGTACCTGAAACCACTACTTTAAAGAAATTTTTTTTTTTAATTGAGAGATTGATTAAAAGATTTATCTTCTTCATCCATTTCCCCAAGGCAGGAGGAAGAGAGAGAGAGAGAGGGAGAGAACTGGAGCAATCATGGTACATGGCTTAAGAGGACCACCACTTAAGCAAAGGATTATTTATTAATTTCTGGAGCTAAAATCCGGCTAAAAAAATTGAAATTAGAGTCGTTAATGAAAAAGTGTTTAAGAACACGACTGATGTTAAACATTGTAACTAATAAAAGGTAAATTCTATTTATCATGGGACCTATCTTTTATTAATGTTCCGTGTTTTAGCATCATTGATGAGCTATTGCATTCTTCGGGCTAATCCAGTTTGAGAACATTCGCATCTTTTTTAAGGTAACGAGTTTCCTTTTAAAGTAAACGTTTTGTGAAAAGCTTTGGTTGGACAAACTCCACAGAAGCTGGGAATTTCCTTCACGTGGGACTTGCACCGATGTACAGAAAGCTTTCCAGTACTCCAACTTTTGTCTTTAATACTTTTTTTTTTTTTTTTTGAGAAATTATTTGTTTTCCTCAAATCAGGACTGGCTGGCTGGCAACTAAGAAATAGATTTTATGGAAAACTTCATCATCGCCACATAAGTTCTTGTGGCCACTATAATATATTCACATATTTAATGGAAAATTGAATTATAATATTTGTTATACACGTCAATCTGGAATTTTTATCTTTTTTAATGCCTTCATTTAAAAGCTGGATAAGAAAGTCCACAACATTAGAAGGAAAAAAAAAAAAAGCCAATGAACTCTTTTCTTTTTTTTTTTCTTGTTCTTTTGATTGTACTATAGAATCAACTTATAGGATGTTTCCCAAGATGGTTAAAACTGTTGATTAGAATTATTTTTACTATAACATATAAGAACTTTACACTTTAGAAATTTTTTTTTATTGTTACCGTAACATGTAAGAGCTTTATATTTTTTATAATTAAGAAAGTGGTTCAAACCACTTTCTACCAAACACCCTATTAATGCTCATAGTTGCAACCAGAAGATTTCGACCTCGTGGAAGAGTCGTTCTTTGTGGACTTAAAGAAGAAATTGCTAACTACGAACTTTTTATTTTTTTTACTAGCATGTAATTAGCATATTCAGCCGAATCATAGCAATATTATATATCATAAACCTATTTACGTTTTGATTTGAGAATATCAAAGTAAAGGGGTCTCAAATCAAAACATAAATGAGTGTTTATAACTTCAATTTCAATCTATTAGTTATAGCTGTAAACAATGTAAAGCTCTCAATAGTTACTGTAAAAAAATAAAAAGTTATTACAGTATAAAACTCTTACATGTTACGGCTCTTAAACTTAAAACGTCTGGTATGACTGAAATTTCAAACGAAAGCTAATTCAATTACTTAAACATTAATATCCCATCATGACAAAAATTTCTTTGTTCGCCTAGGTTCAAAATGATGTTTAAGATAACAAGAAAATTATCCACATGTTAAACTGAAAAAGTTAATTAAAAATTATTACATATAAAAGTTTTACACTATAACAATTTTTTATTTTATATTATAGCATGTCAAACTTCACATTGTTAGTTCGCTTATGAAGTCGTCTATTTCACCTTGGTGTAAAAAATTCGTTCAAATTTTTATAAATATAACAACTCCCTAAAAAGGATAATCTTCTATTCACCTAAACATGATTTTTGATCGGATATTTTACAAAAAAAAATAAATAAATATGGATATAGATATAGTATAAATTATATATATGTGTGTGCATCCCTCTATTCACTTGTATGTGCCGCTTTTATTTTTTTAGAGAAACAATATGAGAAGAGGTAATAGACAACGATGCACCGTCGGATGTGCAATTATAGAAGGAAAGCTTTCCTTCCAACAAAAACAAAAACCAACAGAATTGTACCACCATCACTGGACGACATTGATGCACTGTTACAACGTAGACAAACAATGATTACGATCAGAATTCTTCAATATGTTGTGAAAAAATAGCATGGCACTATTAGCATATTCTGTCAATTTTTAATATATGTATGCGTGTGTGTGTATATATATATATATATATTTCATTTTTATAGTATATATATATATTTCATTTTTATAGTGTTGAACAGTTTAAACTAATTCATTTGTACCAATAATAATGTAAAATTTTTAATGCTATAATATAAAACAAAAAAGTATTTTAGTGCTATCACATATTATAGTTTTTAAACCAATTGTTTCAATTCAAACTAGTTTACCAAATACTTTATCCAATACATTAAAAAAAAGCTGCTACAAACGAAAATACCCTACCGGAAGGAGTTTATTAGGTGTTTGGCTACCTCAGTTTCAACATATCGTTTTGACTTAAATAGTATAAAACTCTCACATGCTACAGTATTTTCAATTCTAACTTCAATTCCAACTCACTTTCAAAACATCTTTTTAACTTGTATCCATCAAATATTGAGCATTTTTTTCTTTCTTATAAGCAGCTTGTTTGGTTCGAGAGCTCTTTGGATTCTTTAGACTTAAATTTGAATTTTAATATTAAGAATCTTTTGAATATGTGTTTATTTCCCCAAGAATCTGAATCATTTGAGTATCAAGAATTCAAGTTTTGAGAGCTCTGACTCCCTCTAAACTTTTGATACTCAGATATCTCTGCTACAGTAAACACTAAAATTCTCTCTCATATATTTGAAGAAAAAAAATCATAACTTCTTCATTTGTTATCCAATTGAGATGATTCTTTTTTAATTATGTTTCTAATAAAAAGAGGAATAAAATAATATCTATATTGCATATTGTTTAGGATCATTAATATTAAGATTTTATTAGATTTGTTGAAAAATTAAAAACTATTTTCACTACTTATTCAAATACAAGTTTTAATTTTATTACATACTCAGATTAAAACTTAAATACACATCTAAACGTCAATTCATATAATAATCTAAATTACTAACTTAAATCTTAATTTAAATCATACTAATTTAATTTAAATTATTAATTTAAATCTGTTTAAAATAATACACCACGACTACAATTACGATCACAACCACGACCACGACGGTGGCATTAGCAACATGACCAAATACGACAAAAATTCCAAAAAGAACAAATTAAAAGAATAAAGAATAAAATGACCAATGCCCACCAAGGAATTGCAAATTTACAATGCGCCCATGATTTTTAACTCGCGTGAAACGACAAACAGTCTGTGTGCGTATAATCGGGACCCACAAGATTTATCAAAGATTATATACAAGTTGTACGGCAATCTAGCATGGGCGTGACTTGAGAAACCAAATAACTAGTGACACGTGGAAAGTAGGCCTTTTGCAGACGTCCACGTCTAAACACTCTAACCGGACGTGGCGTCCTTATCTTTTTTGAGCTTGATCCTTCTCACAAGTTGCGGTTAGACCACGAGAGAAGAAAAAAATGGAAAAAAATTTCAATGTTTAGGAATTTCTTTTTTCTTTTTAAATTTAATGTTGCCTCAAACATTTTATTGGCCACAAAAATTCTTCCCTCTCAACCATAAATTAAAGGTTCAAGTTAAGCAAAGTTTCACTTAAAAATTACGACATTTTTGCTCCCTTTATCAAAAAAAAAAAAAAAAAAAGAGAGAGAGAAGATTTTGAGAAATTGATGCTTCCTCTGATCCTAATCTTTGGGGAGTCCAGAGTCATTTTCTGTGACAAATTACGGCATATTTCCAAATTGCACGCAACTTTAGGGTGACTTATATTGATTAACATACTCTTGTTTTCCTTTTTCTTTTTTTTGTTTTGTTATAATCCTAATCAGACGTGACTCAAGAATAGAATTTCCTGACAGAGGATGTGATTTTCCGCGTAAGCCTTGAAGATATTATTGGAAGTCATGAAACAGTCTATTTTCAAAAGGATGTGAGTTATGACCGTGTCTTTGGATCTAAAGCGCGTCCCACGTAAAATGAACCCATTGAAAAAGTAGAGGCTATTTCCAATCCAAGTCCTCTCACATACATAATATAGACATGAAATAAAGTACCCAAGAATCTATACACAAGTTTTAAGAGAGAGAAAATGAGAGAAAAGTTAGAAAATGTGCTCCATTAATCCATTTCTATAGTTCATGCCTCTTGAAATTGTGCCCGTCTTAAAATTTTTCGACCTGCTAGGAAACTGAGCTTTTTCTCCTTCTGAGGAGATTTAGTAGGTATCTGCCGCCTTGTAGATCTGGTTGCTTGGCCAGAGTTGGACATCCGTTGAAGAAAGGGAGGGAGGCCAGATTCAAGCTCACATTGTCGCGCCGTCGCGATTCTGTTGGTTGGCTGGAGCTACACTGTCCATTTGCGAGAGGGACGGAGGCCCGTCCATTGTCGGAGCTGCAATTTTCTTTTTTTTCTTTCTTTCTTTCTTTTTTTCTTTCTTTTTTGTATTGGTTTTTTCCTTATGTTTGTTGTTGTTTTTAATTTTTTTCTTTGTTTTTTTTTTTGGGTCACTGATGGCATCGCCAATGCTTGTGATGGTCCGCGATGTGCCGGTAAACCGAGGATGAGGCATCGACACTCAAGAGAGAGAGAAAGAGAGAAGAGAGAGAAAAATTTCCAGATGGACATACAACATGTCCCGAAGAGTCAAAAAAAAAAAAAACTCAAAAGAATATATAACATGTCTCAGAAGTATATGCATCAAATTTGTGCCATAAAAACTTTACATAAACGGCATAAATAAAAATTAAGTAAAAAAAATAACATCTATCTGAATAACCCTTCAATTAATATCCCAAACTAGATCAATAGTCCATTTTTATTAAGACAATAACCAAAATGTTATTGAAAAAAAAAAAATCTAAAGAACCTTAGAAAAATTGGTCCGTAAGGAGGATTGTCAACAAATTTCTTTTTCTATTTTTTAGGGATATGGAGGCAAATTGCCTTTTTAAAGTAAATGATGTTTTTTTCATTAGGAAATAATAATTCTAAAGTCAAAATAACAAAAATATTATTAATTAATTGTAGTACATCAATGATAAATTTGAGTACATCGTAATAAACCATAATATATTAGTTATACAATATAGTACAATACATTAGTGATAAACCATAGTATATCAATGATAAAAAGCTTAGTATATCAGTGATGAACCTTAGTACATCACTGATAAACCCATCAATAATAAACCTTAACAATAAAACCCAAAACCCTAATTTTCTCTCTCTTCTCTCATTGCATAGTATCTCAAGGCACTATTGGTGCCACATTATGTTAGGTTGGCCACCTGGAGCGCTAGTGAAGGTTATTTTGATTAATAATAATGAGTGTTATTTTTGTTATTTTAATTTTATAATTAATAAAAATGGGTTCATTTGCCTAATTTAGAAAAAAAACATAGTCATTTATTTTAAAGAGTCTTGAAAAAAAAGCCACTCAGCCCAATTTTTTTTCTTTATTTTTTTCAAAGACATTTCGGTTAGTAATTAACAGGCCTTTTTAGGACCTAGTTTAAACTATAAGATTGTTGTTTAAACCAACTTTGCTATAATAATCTCTCATAAAATTTTAATTTTAAATCAATTTTGATTCAAACTCTTGATTTAAACTATGTTCACAAGCAGTGTATTAGTTAAATTTAAGCATGTAAAATGTCTTGATATTTAATTTACAAATTCCAATCTAGATAATACACTATTTAATACACAGTCTGTTTATATCAACTTCTCAATGATATATTCATCCGCTTGATGAGGATGTTTAAGTAAATTTATTGTTTATTTTACTTAATTGGAAAACAATATTAGAGAAAAAAGTAAAGAGCATATTTTAAAATATTTCTATTTAACTTATTTGACTTGTATTAGGATGTAAACAACCTTTACAATTGAAGCCAGTAGCTTTGTAGGTGGGGCTTGGGCTATTCTAGCTTATATTTGCCCTTTACGATTAGATCAAGGTTTTTTTTTTTTTTTTGATGAATAATATATTGATTAGATTATTTGATAACGGATAAGGACTATAACACTTGTATAAGGATTCATCCGAACAAGATAGGATTTTTTACATTTCCAATTCCTAATCCAGTCTTTATCTATATATCCAATGATATAATTTAAAGTTTCCAAGCTAATTGTATATATACAAGGATATTTATTGGAGAACCAAAAAGATGTTCAAGGAATTCTGCATAGGCGTGACTTGCAGTTACATTTTTTTTTTCTTTTTTTTTTCCCCCAAAATTGATGGGATGTGATATTTTAAGTTTGGAGACTGTTGAAAGTTGAAGTTATTGACAAATATATCTCACCAAATCAAATATATTAAGACACCTAAAAACCACTTGAAAAAAAAGTGAAAACTAAAAACATTCTGGTGTTGAATTCAACTAAAACATATGTTTAGTTTTTAAGATGAAATTAATGAAATTGTAATAAAAAAATGTTTGTACTGGGAGGTGTCATTCATTCATGATGTGCTACATATCCATCAAGCATCAGAATAAAAAATATGAAGTATTCTTGTCCTCATATTACTTTTTGTTTGAAATGTAATGCTCTCGTACAATGCATGCAAAAGTTTCCACTTTTACTGAAAGAAGATCTTAACTAAAAATTTTGTAACAATTACAAATTTGAATTCTTTATAGCAAAGGAAAAAAGTACTAACATAATTTGATACAATGTCATATCGTTAGTAAAATTATGTACTTTTTAATTATGCTATGATTTTAATATGATCTGGGATTAGAAAAAAATACTAAAATAAATTTAATCGTGTAGAAGTATTTTTTTAAGCAACCTTATACAAGAAAACCTTTAATTCTTTTAAGACATGATTGTACTAATGATTAACATGATTTTCATGAATCGAAATAGCTATTCATCTCTTGTATAGAAAACCTCTACAATGTTGTTTTTCTTGGCAACATAAAACATGAGTTACATCCCACAACATTGTGATATAATGCTTAGCCCAGAATCCTACCAATAGACGTACTATTATTTACTTACAAATTGATAATTTCTTCAATGGGAACGAAAAAATAGCATATCTAAATGCTCTTTTTTTAACCTTTAGATACATGAAAAAAAAAATGATTTTGATCATATTTAATGATTTTAAAATTTACACTTCCATGTCATGTTCTCATAAAAAAAAAATTCCTTACAAATTATCGTGTCAGCACATCATGAGCCCAATTAAATCTTTACACAGGCCCTTCTGAACGCCGTAGCTTTTAGAATCGGAACCATATAAAAAAAAAGTGGAAGAAAATTTCAATCAATTTCTCTACGATAACAAACAAAAAACTCAATATTATGTATCATGAAAAATGGACGCAGTATCCTAAAGATTCCGATTTGTGGGGCCTACTAGTAAAGCAACTTGAGGTTGCATCCAAACGCTTGGCATATGGTAAATATTTCACGGTGGTTGGTTTATTATTTTACTCAGCTGACGTATGTAAGGGCGGGCGAGTGGGGCCGGCCCACTTTTTTTTAAAATTAATTTTTTTTTTATATAAAAGGTAAAGAAATGTCACCTATTGTTTTAGTGAGGTTACGTGTGATTGAAACTTTCAACTTATGATTAAAATAGAGGGACTTACAATCAACTAAGCTACCTTTATTTGTCTTTAAATTAAAATTTAACTCTATAAATTTTTATAATTTTATTATGACGTCTTTTCTAAGATTTAGTACTTTTTATATATGTTCTTGTTGACTTTTATAACATCTCCAACACAATGCTATAACGATTTGTTAATGTAAAAATTTGACATTTGAGTGTAAAAATACTCTTCAAATGTTATGTTATGTCAAATTTGTTATATGCTAAATTTGGTAATAAATTTACCATCAAGATTAACATATGATAAATTTAATATTTTATCCCTATTGGTTGATACATTAACTTTTTCTTTTAATCATTACAACATTATCAATTTCATAGTATTTTAATAATAGAGGTTTGTTTTTACAACTTTCAAAACTTAAAAATTATGACAAAAGGTAGATATAATATTAGAAATAACAATATATATTAGAGCACCAAATAAAATAGCACATCAAATGTGGTATTTTCATACCTTTTGATGAAAAATATAGTATTGCCACTGGTATTTGAATTGAAGATAGCCTTACATTTTTTATTTTTTTAAGAAACTACTTTACTCATTTTTTACTCATGAGCTATCATAATATGTTTTATGGTACCTTATATTTTAAATTAGCATCATATTTATACAATGCATTTCAACTTTCTTTGGTCAAATGTTTATTTCGACTATAAAAAAGGCCAAAATATTTCTGACATTATGTAATTTTTATTTTTCCCTTTTCATTTCATTTTATCAAAGGTGTTTAGATTTGTTTTGTACTTAAATCGAGTATTAACAGAAAAAAAAAAGATAAGAATGTAATATAATATTGAAATCTAAAAGTATAAATGTGATACAATCTAAAATTTAAGGTATGAATTTTTTTTATATCCTCGAAATAAGGGATAAAAATGAAAAAAAAAACTATGGTATATCATCTTTATGAATGCCCATCTATGAACACTATCTGACTAAAAATCATATCAAAATAAAAAAGATATGCAAAACAAATATATATTTTCTTATAAAATCTAACATTTTATGAAAAAATCTTGCCGGTACGTATTTTCATAGCATGAAATTCTCAATATGTATCTAGCTAGTAGTTCTTGAAAAATATTGTAAAAATTAATGTACACCGTCCCCACTAAAGTAAAAGGCTGGCTCCGCTACTTATTTTACGATATGGTAAATATTTTAGTATCATGAAATTATAAATAACCTACACTATCATTATTCACTAAGGAACAAATTTGAATACTTTTCGGTTCTTTATTAATAATTTCTTTATGAATGGTTTTTTACCCTTTAGGATTATTTCTAAATAAACATACATATATAATTATTGAGGATTGACTAATGCAACAAGAGGGACATATTTTTTAAACCAACCATTTTTTAATTTAGTAATTGGATTTTATTAACGTGATTGTACTTTATATGCCGGATAAAAACTTTCTATTTTTTTAAGAGTGAATAGTGGGGTGATCTTCAACTTTTTTAAAAAGATACAATTTCATCCTCAATTTTTTTTAAATTTGGCTAGATTTAACTGTTTAAAAAAAATACAATTTATAGGGTATTTGGCAGGGTGGTTAGAACTATTTTTACTGTAACATGTGAGAGCTTTACATTGTAGTGTTTTTTTTATTGTTGCTTTAGCATATGAGAGCTTTACATTGTTCATAACTGGAAAACTGGTTCGGACCAAGCTGTCAAACACCCTTTAATCATTGTCGTTTAATTTTAGATGGAAAAAAAATTTTCGCATCATTTTTTAATCAAAACTACCAAACTACTTTTCAAAATATCTCAAATAATTGAGGGCCCGTTTGTTTCGAGAACTCTTTGGATTCTTTGGACTCAAATTTAGATTTGAATATTGAGAATCCTTTGAATACATGCTTGTTTCCCCAAAAAATGGAATCCTTTGAGTATCAAGAATCCAAGGTTTCAGAGTTCTAACTCCCCTAAGCTTTTGATACTCGAATATCTCTGCTACAGTCAAAACTAAAATTCTCTCTCCTATATTTGAGGAAAAAAATTATAACTTCTTTATTTGTTATCCAAATGAGATGATTTTTTTCATTGTATTCCTAGTGAAAAGAAGAATAAATTAATATCCATATTGTATATCTTTTAATATCTTTAACATTAAGATTTTATTAGATTTATTAATAAATAAAAAAACTTTTTTTACTACATTTTCAAACACAAATTCTAATTTTATTCCATACTCAGATTTAAACTTAAATGCACATCTAAATGTCAATTCAGATAACAATTCAAATTATTAACTCAAATCCTAATTTAAATCACATAACTCATATCAAATCACTAATTTGAATCCATTTACCAAACGAACCTTAGTTATTCAAAATTTTATTGTTGGCCTTTTCTTCAAATTTTGCCAAAAAATCCCCATTTTCTTCTTATTCTTGCATCTCACCAAACACCTTTTCTCTCTCTCTCTTCCATTGGAAAACCCATCCCACCCCTACCCTTCTGACACCATGCCACTGCCGCATGAGCAACTGCGGCACCGCACGACCCACCTCGCCACCAACCCACCCCTGCCATTCTGACACTACGCCACCACCATGTGAACAGCCTCGTAATCCATTTTCATCATAAGATTCTAAGATAAAAAAAGAATCAAAAAAATTACTAGGCAAGAACTAAAGAATTGGGGCACCCTTTAGAGGACGCTTGCAAGAAATAGGGCTAAACCACCAGGGGGCCCACCATCAGGCTTAATTATCTCCTGAACTGCATCTAAGGCTGGCAATTTGGGTCCACGGGTCGAGTTTGGGTCAGGATGAGCCCTTATTTAAACAGCCAACCCGAACCCGACCTGTGACCCAACAGGTCAAAAAAAGCCCAACCTAGACATGACCTGAAGTGTAGACGGGTTGACCCGACCCGACCCATGCAACCCGTCAACATGCTGCTTTATGTATGTTCGTATTGATACGACACACTGACCCACTAAACCTGATAGACCTGCAACACGATAGACCCAACAATAAGCCCACAAAATAAACAATAACCCAACAAAAAAAAACCGTCAAAAAAGTTAACAAAACTTTGTATAAGTTTAACAAAAACAAATATGCTAGAAATAAGAATCATGTCAAATTGGATATACAACAAATGTTAGATTAATTTGATACATTTAAATTAATTTCAGGTTATATGGGTCGCATTAAGGTCACATGAGTTCAATTTGGGTTACACAGGCTGATTAACAATTTTCAGGTGAATTTCGAGTTAACCTGATTTCGACACGTTTTTAGCGGGTTATTTCGGGTTGATTTTGTATTGATTCGGGTTGACCATAACCCAACCCGTTTCTATGCGGGTCAGACGGGTTCGACCCAATTTTAACCCGAGGCCTGTTTTTCTAACCCTAACCTGCATTTTTCGTGTCGGATTTGTGTCGTGACCCAAATTATCGGCCCTAACTGCATCAAAGTAATTCTTGATAATCTCACTTCTATACCAATCATCCCAAAACAATTTTAATTTTTCTAGAACATCATCATTACCCTTTACTACAATATAACTCCTTTTCTCCTTAATTGCTTCTTCTTCTTCTTCAGGCTTTAACCTTCCATTATCATTCTCAATCAAAGGCTCTTTTTTCCCAACTACAGAAGCTCCATTGAGCACTACAGAAAAAGCAACATTTGACTATAACGCAGCCGAATCTCTACCACCACCAGTATCTCGTTTGTGGAAATTGAAATCTATTTTGTTGAATTTATTTTTGAATTTTTTTTTCTTGTTTGTGGGATTGAAATTAGATTAGGGATTTTTTTTTTGTGTTTTTTTTCTTTTTCTGGAGAAGGCATCCTCCAACGGGACATTTTGAAAAGTAACCTTCTAAAAAAATTTTATTTGGTCAATGATCTCTTTTTTTTTGGTCAGTTTTTGACACAAAAAAAAGGCTTTTTGGGCATCAAAACGGTTTCAATTTTTTTTCCCTGTTGAGGTTCCTTACCTTGCTACAGTCATTTATCTTATTTTTTTGAAAAAAACTAGGACAGCTTACCTACTTAGAAAAGCGTGTTTTTTGGTGCAAAAAAAAAAAAGAGGTCATTTCCCCAATTTCAATTTTTGTTTGGCCCTTTTTTTAAATTTTGCCTCCTCCAACAGAGGAGTGAGTTTTTTGCTTTTTGTTTTTTGTTTTTTGTTTTTTGTTTTTTGTTTTTTTGTTTTTTTTTATTTTATTGTTTTATTGGTTTTTTTTATTTTTTTACATTTTAAATTTAATTTTTAAAGAAATATATTTTAATTTTAATTTCTTTAGAACATATTAGGTATTTTATTAAAATATCCTCATTGAAGTGGTCAAAACATTTTTTAACGGTCAAACTTAACGACCGGGGACTAAATTACACCTTTTTTAAACAGTTAAATCAGTTAATTTTTTTTAAAAAAAGGTTGGTGACAAAATTGCACCTTGTTAAAATGATTGAGGACCAACCAAGCTATTTAACCTTTTTTTTATGACAGTCTTAAATAGTGTGAGTAGAATTAAGAATTAGGCTTCTTATCAAATTTTACTCCAAATACATTAGAAAATAAGGTCTATATAGACTTGCAAAATAATTAAAAAGACTATTCTACCCTTACTAAAGAAAAGACTAATAATGATAAAAACTATTATTTAATATCTCCCTTCAAACTCACGATGCGACTACAACAAGCATCAAGAGTTTGCCAGACAAAACTCGAAAACATGAAGTGGATTGCAACTTTGTAAACAAATCAGCTATCTATAATGTAAGAGTGCCAACTTGAAGATGATGCTGATTGCCGAGTAATGTGACGATCAATCTCAATATGGTTGGTGCGCTCATAGAAAATTGAATTACATACAATCTGAATAGCACTCTTGTTGTCACAACACAATGGATTAGGTCGATGAAGAAAAACACTCATATCTACAAGTAACCAATGTAACCAAACTATCTCACTAGTGGTAGAAGCCATGGTACGATACTCTGCTTCCATAGAAGATCTAGAGACAACATCTTGCTTCTTGCTCTTCTAGGAGATAAGAGAAGCACCCAAAAACATGTAAAAGCTACCGGTGCATTTATGATCCATAGGGTTAATAGCCCAATCAGCATCAGAGTATGCATGCAGCTCTAAAGATGAAATAGATGGAAATAAAAGACTTTGAAACTGAGTACCATGAAGATACCTAAAAATACAAAGAACGGCGGCCTAATGGATGGTAGTTGGCGAAGTAATAAACTTACTAACTAGATGTACGGCATGTGCAATATCTGGACGAGTAATGGTGAGATAAACTAAGCTACCAACAATAGCACGGTATAAGCTAGGATCCAACAAACGTGAACCATAAAAAAAAGAATATCGAGCCTTAAGTTCAAGAGGTGTATCAACAGTCTTATTATCAGTAAGGCAAGCACGCTCAAATATGTCAGCTATCTACTTAGACTGAGAGAAAAGGTAACATTTCGAAGAGGAGGCGACCTCAATATCTAGGAAGCAACTTACTGGAACCAAATCCTTTATTGCAAAACAATGAGCTAACTTGGACTTCAGAATTGCAATCTTATCAACATCATTACCAACAATAATCATATCATCCACATACAAAGAAAGCAGAATTCGATTGACAGTGGTACTTTTGATAAATAAAGCTAAATCATGATGGCCAGGGCGGAAGCCAAGTGAAGTAATCACTATTGAAAACTTATCAAACCATGCTCAAGGTGCTTACTTGAGACCATAAAGAGCTTTTTTAAGGTTACAAACTTCACCAAGTTAGTAAGAAGCCCCTGGATGAGGTACCATGTAGACTTCTTCTAATAGGTCACCATTCAAGAAGGAATTTTTAACATCCATCTGAGATATGTGTCAATGACAAATAAAAGCAACTGCAACAAAGGTGTGAACTGTAGTCACTTTGCAATAGGGGTAAAAGTCTCCTCATAATCCATACCATACTCTCAAAGTACCCCTTAGCAATCAACCCAGCTTTATACCTTTCAATAGCCCATCGGACTTCGTTTAATTTTATAAATCCAACGAGAGCCAATCACTCATTTACCTAATGAAAGAGAAATCAAACCCCAAGTGTATGTTTGGTGCATCGCAATAAGTTCCTCAACCATAGCTTGCTACCAAAAGAGATTACAAACTGCCTCTTTAAAGGACAAAGTCTCATAAAGATAGCGAATAGAGGCTAACAAAGAATCAAAAGAACTAGAATAATAAGAGTAAGCAAAATCTGGAAGCTAAGTGGACTTACAAGTATGTATCAAACGAGTGGGGGGAGAAACCACAGTCTTAGGAGGTAATTGGGTAGCCGCAAAGGGAAAGGGAACAACAGGTGTATTGGAAGTTAAGGTACCAATCATTGAGCTATCAGCAGGAGCTCTGTAAATATCAGGATTTGAAGTGGGAGTAGGTGAGTGTGAAACAGGAGGTGTAACAACCTCAGCATCAAGAATGAAAGAATCAACGCAAATAAGATCAGACTTAGTCATGTTATGAGAATTGGCGGGAATGGAAAATAAAGGTAGATACTTAAGAAACTTAACATAATGCGAGACGTATAATTTCTAATTAATAGGATCAAAAGAACGATATCCCTTTTTGACTGGCAGCATAACCTAGAAAAACACATGTAACAGATCGTAGGGACAATTTACTACTCTCAACATGAAGTAAAAGAACAAAACAAGTAGACTCAAAGACATGCAAGGACGAGTAACCAGAAGCATGACCATACAACTTCTCAAGGGGGACAAACCAAAATTGTGTGAGGTAGGTAGGACTCCTATTAATCAAATAAGCAGCAATAAGAATTGTTTCATCCTAAAATTCACTCAAAACGTAGGCAGATAATAAAAGTGAACAAGCAGTCTCAACGAGATGCCAATATTTCCTTTCAGCAACACTATTTTGCTCTAGAGTATCTGTACAAGAAGTTTAGTGAACAGTTTCATTTAAAGCAAGTAAATCAGGAAAATCATTAGAGGTATACTTCCTACCCAAATCATATTAAAAACACTTCATAACAGCCGAATGTTGAGTTCTGACAAGAGCTCATAAAGCATAAAAAATACTCAAGAATTCAGAATGACGCTTTATTAAATAAACCCAACAATAACGAGTGTAATCATCAACAAATGAAACATAATATCTCGACCCTACCTTTATGGCTATAGGAGAAAGTCCCCAATTATCAGAATAGACAAGATTAAATAGTGCAAGAGAAAAAGAAATACTTTTATGAAAAGGTGAAGCAGAAAACTTGGCTAGTTTGTAACCACTACAATCAGAATATGATGAGATTTCAAATTTCCTAATTCTTCTATACTTGCTAAAATTGTAAACGAGATGCTGAAATATGACCTAAATGAGAAAGCCATAAATAAAAATCTAAAGAGGAATGACTCAAGCGAAATGATGACAAATCAACACTAGAAGCTGCAACTTCTAGTAATTTAAGCTAATCCAAAACATGAAGTCCCCCATGCCAAGTAATAGAAGAAAAGAAAACCAAAAATCCAGATTCACATAATTGGCTAATAGAAACAAGATTCAAAATAAGATTAGGAATATGGTAAATATTAGGGCGAGACAAACTAGGTATGACAACTGAATTGATGCCTACTAATAGTATAGGAGTACCATTAGTAATCATAACTAAAAGAGTTAGGAGACAAAGAGACAAAGAAAGATAAATCAAGTGACATATATGACAAGACGCACCTAAGTCTAAGACCCACAAAGAAGATAAACCTAAAGAGTTAAAAGATGACAGACCAATATGAGAGGAGGTAGACATTGTATGCGGTAGTGTGGTAAGAAACTTCTAAAACTACTCAAACATAAAAGGGTCCAATGATGGTGCAGTCATAGTAGAATTAGGCAGAGATGGCATGAAAGACCACTACAATGACTGGTTTCCAGGCTTCCATGGAGAAGAAACATGTGATGACAGTGGAGATGACTGTAGCTGTTGCTGTTGTTGAGGGTGTTGTTGTTGCTGTTGGGACTATTGTTGTTGTTTGGCTCTATTCAACAATGTAGGACATTAAGCCTTCCAATGACCCTTGTTCTTTTAGAAATTATATTCATCAAGAGCAACCTTCAAGTTTGACCTATTTTGATTACTAGAAGGTGGTCCTTGAGGTGTGTGAAGACTAAAGGATTGGATAGTGATGCAATCCCCTTCCCTAGTGATGCAATCCCCTTCCCTGCTTGAGACTTAAGGCATATCTCCTCTACCAACAATTCACTAATTACTGTATCCACAAAAGGAAGCAGACTAGGATGCAAAATAGTCCCACGTAACCCCTCAAAATCATCATAAAGAGCCATCAAAAATTGGACCAGTCCTTGTTCTTTTCTTCGGGCGATGTAAAGAGCAAGTGCCTGCAACTCTGTAGATTCCATAAGAGCCAACTGGTCTCATAGGTCGGTCATAGCAGAATAAAATTTCTAAATAGTCATATTTTTCTGTTGAAGAGCGTGAATATCAGTCTCTAAGTAGTATTGTTTTGCAAAGTTAGATTGGGTAAACAATCTTGCCAAATGCTCCCAAACTTCCTTAGCAGTCTACTACTTTGCCAATTAAGTTCCAATAGAAAGCACCACAGAATTATTAATCCAGGTAATAATATTTACATTATTTGCTTCCCAAGTATTCAACAATGTTGCATCTGTAGCCTTTTGATCTGTAGGTCTAACAGAAGTGCCTGTAACATCACCCCATGTCTTTTTGCTCTTCAAAAAATTCTTCACCATATAACTCCAATACGAATAATCCTTTCCATCTAATTGCACAGTAATAGACTAAAGAGAATCATCTCTAGCTCCCACCATTGCAGACAAACCACAAATAACCAACACAATTAAATCAATTAATAAATTCCCGAAGTCATAGATGACCAATTGCTTCACCCAAAGCCGTTACACTGATGCGGATTTTGGGAAGAGTTAAGCTCACAATTGGCACATAATTCTCTAGCACCAATTGATTAATCTACATAGCCAACAACCTCTTTTTTTTTTTATTATTAACACTAATGGCCCCTAAGCTTTAGGGTCTTCCACTCTTTACCCTCTAAACTTTAAAAATCACCATTTTAGCCCTTGAACTTTCAAAATTTCTCACTTTGCTCCCTGAATTTTAAAAATTAATATTTTGTTCTTGTTTCAAAGCTCCTCATTTTGTTTCATATTTTCTGATTTTTCGTTCAAATAAATAGAATTAAACTCACATGATTTACACATGGATCACTTGCAAGAGCAAAACTGAGATTTTATCACTTTCAGATTTTTGTTTCAAATGTACACTCTCCTTTAACTTTTTTTTATCTACTCTCATTGAAAAAAGGTGTATATATATGTTTCTTCTTGATACTGTTTGTCGATATCTCATTATCTTTGATGCATAACTTATCTTCTCTAATATTCAAATTTAGATATTAGCGAACAATATCAACTTATTAAATAAGTTACGCATTAAATATGAGACAAAATGTAAGGCAAACCCTTCCTAAATGAAAGTTTAGATAAAAAAAAGGCATCAAGTGAGAGTGTAAATATAAAACAAAATTTAGGAGTGATAAAAATATCATATTTGCTCTTACAGGTGATCCATGTGCTAATCATGTGGGCTTCATTCTATTTATTTGAACAAAAAATCAAAAATTTAGGAGACAAAGTGTAATGAACGAAAAAATTCAAAAATTAAGTGCTTGAGAGAATACAAGTATAAAACCTAATAACACGCAAATTTAAAGGTCTTAATAGTTACAAGACTTTAGAAATAAGTATGTTATGAATGCACAAATTTATGTGCTTTATGTATGAGATAGGTAACAATATCATGTCATGATAGTACATTAAAATAATTATTTAATGTACTAAACTAAGAGTTTATGATGTCATTAATAATCCATGTAGTATGGATAAAGTTATGAAAATGGTTTCATGATAGTATGGAAATCCTAATAAAGCAATGATATTACAAGAGGACAGTTATGTATACAGGAATTTTAAGTTTACAGATCAAGAATTTGATCAACTCGACCACGACATAGTATATGGTGTTTATAAATATTTGAAATGCAAAAAAAAAAAAAAAGAGAGAGAAAATCTTACAAAAAGATAAGCTCTTTCTCTCTCTACTTTCTCTCTCTATATTTTCTCTCTCTCCTCAAATCTCGGTTAAGATTTTGGCATCTGTTTTCAACACCTCCCACACCAATGGAAAGCTCTCTACGAGCTGAGTCCAATGGTGTGCCGTGCCACCCGCAACGTCGATGAAAGAAGCCGCATGCACTGCCTAAAGTGGCAGGGAAACCTAAACTTTTCAGCAAGATATCTTTGCCGTTTGACGTCCGATCAATGTGATTCTTGTTCTTCCACGACCACCATGACGAGAGGAACAAAACCCACCCATAGTTGTACCTCAACCATCATTGGAGAGCTCCGCCAGTCTACCACCACCATGGGCCGCCGTGGAGCCCATCGACTTTGCAATTTCGGCCACCATTGAGGCCAATTGACCTCACCACAATGCTCAGAGGATCAAGGGGAGTGAATTCCCTTGATCAATTTCACCGAAGGAGGCCGCATCGTCGGACTTCCATGAACGCCGCCAGACACCACCGTGGATGGTTGCATTTTCTTCAAACCCGACAACTTTAGCTTAAATTGATGAGGGGAAAACACTCAGAGAAGGATGGGTCTCAAAAGCCCTTAGCCAATTTCAGGCCAAAACTGCCAGAGCATCGCCGCCCAAGCCACCATTTTTGGCCAAGATTGTGGAGCCCAACCTGCTATGTTAGAGGCAGAATTAGGTGAAATTGAGACCACCATTGGACTTAGAAGGGTCAATTTAGGGGGGTTAGGGCCAAGCTCAGCTGCCAACGGAGTCTGGTCAATGCCGGTCAACGGTGACTTTGGGGTTTTGTGATTGAGACCTCTGATCGATGATCCAAGACTGCCTGTCGACGATCCAAGACCGCCTCTCGACTCATTTCGACACTCTGAACGCATGGTGCCCTCTGTTCAAACTAATTCCACTCCAATAAAAATCGTCCGGTATAGATTGTACACGGATCGAGGCGATTCAAACTATAGTAACAAAGTCCAGAATGACATTTCCAGTAATGTATGATCTCCAGGAAGCATTCCAAGCCATTCATAGTCGCTCAAGGAGCATTACAAAGGATGCTTCGCATACTGTAGATACAACGAGGTACAACTGGACCCGCTTAACTCGGAGTCCAAGTAAGTAGGAATCTCGCCTATAGTATAAATAGTTTAAAATAAAATGTTTTAAATGTGTTCATAAAAAGTTATGAAAATGCATGAACAGTGAATTGTTACATTGTGTATGTTATGATATGCTGTTATGTTATGATAATTTGAATTATTATGTTATGATGTGCCATGTCATGTGTTGGTATAATCATGTAAAGTGATGAATGCAGTATGGAGTTGCAATATATTTACAATAATTATATTTAAAGTATGTTTGTATTTTATTAATGCATAAAGTTTTACGGCTTAAGTTATAAGTTTAAAATTGCATTTGTTATGCAATAAGTTTTAGATTACAAGTTATGATTTGCAACTAAGTTTGCATATAATGTGATAGCATTTAATATGCTCACTAAAACTTAAAAGAAGGTAAAACAAAGATAAAAAAGAAGTATCGTACCAACCTCCTTATTGTGAGATACTCAAAGTAAAGTTAAAGTTATGACCTCAGTGTCTGATGGTCTCAAGTCTTCCACAAGGAAAGCATCATGTTAAAGATCTTATGATTAATGAAGCTGGTCTGAATACTAAAGTTTATAAGATAAGAAAATTTAAGTAACAAGATAAGTTATGGTTTAAATGATTAAGCATAAAACAAGTTGATAAGCTAGCATAAAAGGTTCATGCATATTTCTATTAATATGATTTTAACTATATATTTTATTAAAATGATTTTTAATTATGTTTTGTGAGACTGATTTCCTATTTGCTGAGCGAAAGCTCATTTAAGTATGTTCATACTGTAGGTAAGAAAACCTGTCAGTGCATTGATGGACAATGGTGAGTGGCGGACGAATGGTAGAGATAGGTATGGATACCACTACATAGTTTATAATATTTCCGCATTATGAGTTTACGAATTTATGTATGTTTCTATTTTACATTAAATGTTTATGAAAAACATTTTTATGTTTTCAACAAAAGGTTTATAAGGGAAGTTTTATGAAAAACATATTAGAAATGTTTAATGAAAAACATTTACGAAAAACGTTTTAAAAGAAAGAACTTTATGAATATGTTTTATGTATTTATTACCATGAAAGTTTAGACGGTTATGCTTTGAGAAATTATTATGATAGTTTTAAGGAAGTTTTAAAAAGCATTTAGTTTGATTTTATTCCATCATTTGATTTAAAATTCTTTTGAAATAGTTTTACTTTCATAAAGAAATGTTTTAAAGAAAGAGGTTTTTAAAATAATTATTCTTATGTTCAAAGGAAATGTTTCAAGAAAATTATTATGATTATGTTTTAAGAAAATTGATGTTATGAAATATGCAAAGGATTAAGTTTTGAAAATTATGATTACGTTTAAATATAATTATTACAATTACGTTGTTACCACTTTTACGAAATTAATGTTATTATGTCAGGTTTCTGAGAGTAAGTTTGGGGAATTATCATTATTTCCTTTATGGAATTAAGTTTTGATGAAGGATTTTTATTCCTTTAAAGGTTATATGTTAAGAATTCATTTGAGGAAAAAATTTTATTCCGTAATTTTCAGTACTTTATATTAAAGTATGTTGAAATTACGATTATATGCAAGTTAAGTAACGGCCATGTAGGCAAGTCGTTGCACAAAGTAAGGAGCTTTGAAAGTTCAAATGCAATGTGAGGAGTTTTGAAAATTTTGGAAGTAAAGTGGTGATTTTTAAAGTCCAAGAAACAAAGTGAAAGATATTCTAAAGTTTAGGGGGTCATTAGTTATAATAATTCTTTTTTAATGCACTGATGACAATGAACTCAAAAGCAAGTCCAATACACGATTAGAAAAGCCGCAAAGTGAATGTAGCAAACAAAACTATATACACATCAAGACTCCATTAAAAAAACATACAAAGGAGAGGTGTGGAAGAATGATCAGACCGCATATATCTTCAAAAGACAACGATCAAAGAAAGGGGCTCTGATGCCACGTGAGTAAAACAAAAAATAAGGGTTTGTTATGAAATTGTACCCTAAGTACTTCAAACAAAAAAAAAGGGTTTCTTATCAAATTGTACCCTAAGTACATCAAAACAATAAGGTTTATATAGACTTGCAAAATAAATAAAAAGACTATTCTACCCTCACTAAACCTAAAGACTGACAACGATTAAAACTATTATTTAACAAATAGTAATATTATATAAGTTGTTTGATAGCCTCGGTTTCAGCCACTATTTTAACAATGTTTCATCTCATATGTTACAGTATTTTCAGTTTCGACTCATTTTTTCAAACGACCTATTATTTAGAGAACCAACTTTAGAAAGGGTTTTGCTTAACCTTGGCCAACAATTAGAGTTAGTCTTATGTACGTATATAATGTTATCAGGTCACCGAAAATGACCAAATCGATTAGTAGGCCTAGGAAGGCTCAAGAATGGTCTCGGTCGATTTTGCCTTATGGCTCCCAAAAAGCATGTATTCCAGGTAACACCTAGGAAGGGTAAATCTAGAAACCATGTCCATTATTTGAATTCAAAAATCCAATATAGCAATAAATTAACACTAAACCTTATCAGAATCTAGAGATCCTCAATCTCTAAGAAGATCTTATCAAGATTAGAAGCCAATTAGATAGAAGATTCATCTGTTGTTTAAATTCAAATTGTAACTAAAGGATTAAAAAAAGACCGACCTAGTAAACTATAGATAGAGGCCAGCCTTGCGAGGTAGTTCTATAAGTCCAATTTTTGGCATGAGCTTTAACACTAGCTTTGTAAACAGTTTTCTCATAGTAAAATACCCCTTCTCCTGAGAAAACCCCAATGGATGTAATTTTCAATTGAGGTGAACTCTTATGAAATGATGTAGCTTTTAATTGAGGTAAACCCTTATAAAATTGTTGTGTGTTCTGGTTATTTTCTTCATAAGAGATCCACATGGTGAGAAAGCAAAGAGAAAATATTTGCCGACTACTTTTACCCGTCAACATATAAATATATAAGTGATGCCAAATATTTAGCTAAAATAAAATGATAGAAAACTTCTCTCTTACCTAAGGCACATCTATTTTGAAGGAGCAACATTATTTGTCCTCATGGTTTACAAGGCATTTTTCATTTTGAAGTCGATCACATTCATTCGAGTGATATTAGTTATGTTCCTTTTTTTTTTTTTTTGAAGGGGAAGTTATGCCGTTGAGAAATGTCATGTCCCCTTTTGTATTTCCATACCTTGAAGACAGCTCCCAAACAACGCCTCAGTACACTTTCTTTCTTTATTCTTTATTCTTTTTTTTTTTAATGATGTCTTCTATTTTTCATGCAGACGTGCCTGTTGCTCGATGATCACAAAGCCATCAAAATATTGGTGATAATTTAATCAGAGATAAGTTCTACGAACTCATACAAGCATGATTCCTTAAGAAGTGGCTGGATTTTACTCTCTTACCCCTTTATATACTTCACCAAATCTAAAACAGAAAACAAAAAACAACACGGGAGGCAGATAAAATTGGCTTTCTTCTTCTACAGCTGACATGACATAAAAATATCTAAAAAGGAAAAAAAAAAAGGAAAAATATTTCCAAAACCTCAAAGAAAAATTATAGTCCACCACAGTAATGAACCTGGAAAAAAAA